>WEKY01012232.1:36283-255987 GCA_013390045.1 Picathartes gymnocephalus
CGGGCCGGCGGCTGTGGGAGGCAGGAGCGGGCTGTAAACAAAAGGGGCTTGGGCGTCGCGCAGACAGCTCCCCCCGCCACACATACAGTCCTTGGCTTCGTAGACAAAGCTTTCGAGCAGCCCGGACTTGAGCTCCACACCAAAGGCTGAAACCGCCCGGGTTCCAGAAAGAAAAATGCTCCGAAGTTGGGTTTTTTTTGTTAAGTAAAATTCATCGGTGGACGATGAGTCTCGGTTCCCTTTTCTTCTGGAAGCGTCTCTTAGCCGCCCCACAGCCTCGGTTAGGAACAAACACTGAGGGTTCTTACGCTGCCCTGTGGGTTTTGTAATCCTAAGCTTGCGTTCCAATGGGCTCGATAGTGGCTACAAGTACCCTCAGATCGATAGGGTTTTGGGTGGGATAAAACTCGTGAGGTAAGTGAAGTCCTTGGTTTCTCGCCATGGAAAACAGGCTGGAAAGAGCAGTGGTGAAATACTACTTCAATAAGTCGGTAAATGCTGCCCGGTTTCCTCCCTGGTTATTTTTGGGTGTTGTTAGAATGTGAGAAGCTAAGCACGGGTGTGATCGCAGGAGGAAAGGGCCTTTTGTTCCTATCTGGTTTATGAAGTTTTGAAGCTCTTGAGTTTTTGTGTTACATATGTAATAATTTCTGTATTTTTATATTTGTTTTTCTGAATGCCAGGAAGTTGCTTTTCACTCCTTTCTGGTGGTGGATGTTATTCTCTATACAGTAGCACAAAACAGTAACTTTGCACGAGTGCTTCCCAAGGGACATTGCACTTACGTAAATCATCAGCAGAAATAAAGCCTTTAATGATTTTTCAAGTCATTTGATGCTAAAATAATAAGTTTTTAAGATCTTGAAGTGCGAAATTTGCAAGAGACCAATAATCACTGCATGTATCTTTGAACATGGAATTAAGGAGGATAATTTTTGTTTTTTATTTTGTAGAACATTATAAACACCACTGGTTCCCAGAAAAGCCATGCAAGGGATCAGGTTACCGATGTATCCGGATCAACCATAAAATGGATCCTCTCATTGGACAGGCAGCACAGCGGATTGGATTGAGCAGTCAGGAACTGTTTCAGCTTCTTCCGAGCGAACTCACTCTCTGGGTTGACCCGTACGAAGTGTCCTATCGCATTGGAGAGGATGGCTCGATCTGTGTGCTGTATGAAGCTGCACCAGCAGGAGGTAGCCAAAGTAACACCAACATGCAAATGGTAGACAGCAGAATAAGCTGTAAGGAGGAACTTCTCTTGGGCAGAACTAGCCCTTCCAAAAGCTACAATATGATGACTGTATCAGGTTAAGATATAGTCTGTGGATGGATCACCTTAAAATGGACGGATGAGTTTGGTTTTTACTTTGGGTGGGCACCTCTGGGGATGGATTATGGAATTTAAATCATGTCACAGCTGTGAAGATCTGGCACACGTTAGAGTGGTATACTTTAAAATGACAGTGCCATAGTTTGGACAGTACCTTTTAGTGATTTAATAGCCTGTAAGTCAAAATGATTGCAGCTTGCTAGGGAGTAAGAAGATCTAGGAAATGTCAGTTTCTCCAAGACACCTGACTTAATTTCTACGCCAATTTTCAACCCCAATCTGTATTTATAAAGTGATTCTCTGCAGTAGGTCTTGCAGAATAAATTTGCACTATTAATTGTTAGCATTTTTGGCAGCTCAGTAACAAGACTTATAAACACCATAGTACTGGAAATTTTATTTTTCAGACTTTTACCTAGCACTTACAAATATGTATAAATGTACATAAGATATACCAGTAAGAGTGACCTGGGGAAATGGTCAGATCTTTACATTGGCCTCAAAAGTAGCAAGTGATCAGAATCTGCCATGGCAACAGGCTTTAAAAAGACCATATAAAGACACTGTCTGAACTGTGGTGTTAGCACCAGCCAGCTATCTGTACATTTGCTAGCTTGTAGTTTTCTAAGACTGAGTAAACTTCTTATTTTTAGAAAGTGGAGGTCTGGTTTGTAATTTCCTTGTTCTTAATTGGGTAAAAGTCTTTTCCACAAACCACCATCTATTTTGTGAACTTTGTTAGTCATCTTTTATTTGGTAAATTATGAACTGGTGTAAATTTGTACAGTTCATGTATATTGATTGTGGCAAAGTTGTACAGATTTCTATATTTTGGATGAGAAATTTTTCTTCTCTCTATAATAAATTGTTTCCTATCTTGGCATTTTAATTAATCTCTTGTCGTGATTACATAGGATCAGTTAAATTATTTTTGTCTCATAGTAGAAATAGGTACTATAAAGGCTTAAGAACATCAAGGGCACCCTGATGCTAGGGAACACTTGGTACAGACCTGGATTAATGAAGACCTCACATATAAATGCTTGGGAAGTTTAGGGGAACACAGTGTCACTTTAAACCTTTTTAAATCGCTCAATGCGGAAATAATTCCACGATATGAGGAAAAGGTACAGAATTAACATCCACCAAAGATGACTTGAATAAATCCAGAGGATTAAAGTTTACTTGGCTTCCTGATGAAGGATATAGCAAACCTAAATGTCCATTTTGATCTACTTGCTCACAAGTTCACAGTTCTTACCTGATGGATTCCCTGCACAATAAGAGTTGGGACAAGTGTCCCTTAGCCTTAAGAGCAGCTTGCTGCCTTTTGCTTTCTTCAGATGCAAGACTTTCACTTTAGAAATCATTAAGATTGGATTCAACAACAGGTATGTTGATCTTTTTTCCCAAACTTAAAAGGTTGGCTGAGGCAAAGTGAGAAGCCCATACTTATGTGTATATTCATAGTTGGTGAATGATGTAGAGATGTGATTCACTTAAGCACCACACTAATGTCATTTGTGTACAGCACAGCAGATACACTTGAGAGAAATTCTTTACCACTCTATTTACAATTGTTAAAGTGCTGGAGTAAAACTCATGACTTTTCTCTTCCTTATCTCCTGTGTACTTCATTCTGTGAGTGTTTAATAAAAGGCCTGCCCACCTTGGTCACTTCAGTCACAAGAACTGCTACTGATGCTCTGAATGAAAAGAAAGCCACCAGTACTTGCCAGCCAAGCTTGCAAGCTATGGGAGAACTGAGCATCAGACTTGCTAGGTGTTGTTGCAACTCCTGCTCAACTATGAATGAGCCTTTGCAATTAGACAATAGTAATGTGTTGTATCTCCAGTTCATATCTGTGTAATATAGCTGATTATATATAAACAAAACATAAGACTGAACTGCCCAGCTTTTTTTTTTTTTTTTACCACTTTCTTTCCCTCTGTTTTTTTTTCAAAAGTTCACCTTTACCAATATGATTTTTAGCATGATCTGCATATTTATGGCAATATTCAGCACTTCAAAGTATTGCTAGGGCTTCTCTGGCACTATGACTTTCTGGCATAGACTGGGGGAAGCATAAGTGCTCCTGAAGCAGTGAGCTTTAAAGACTGTGCTCTGTAGGGATCTGACAAAATATCCGTTACCAAAGCTTCAGAGTGAGCCTGTGTTGAAGTACAGGTGTAACTCATGCATAGAGTCAAAGCTTAGGCTCACGTTCTGATACCTTAAAAATTCTCTTGCTTTTAAGATAACCCCTCAAATTGTTAAATCTCTAAGCAAGAAATTTATGCTAGTGGTAGGAGTACTCAAAGATGTTTCTGTTGTGTTACATGTCCGCTGACAGCAGAAGTGTATCTGAGTGGAAAGAAAACATTGAGCTTGGCTTTAAAGCTGTATTAAACTTTCATGAAGCTCACTGCTGACTGAACTATGCTTGGTATATTGTGGTGCTGCCTGCAGTCTTTTTTGCTGCACAGCAAGAACAGCATCAGAAGGGGTAAGCTGTATAGTTGGTCTTTGACGCGAGCTATGCACATAATGAAAGCATCAGCTGTCAGTACTTTCTTTTTGGTAAATTAAGCATAGCTTTGTGAGGCAGCAAGTGTTCCATCTGTGAGACTGGCATGTGACACTGAACCAAGAGTGAGCCTGCTCCTTTAGATGGGTTACCATTTTAGTCCTTTTACGGTAAGGTGCTTTCATTCATGGCATAATTTTTAACTGCAGCTGTAACTAGTAATTGGTACGACCCATGTCCTCAGAGTTGCTGGGATTTGTTCCAGCCAGAATTTAAATATACCCCAATGTGCACACAATGTGCCCTTGTCTGATTTTTTAAAAGTACTTAGCATACTGTGGCAGCAGGGCATAAGGACTCCTGAGAGAAGTGGAGTATGTCTGTAAGAGGAGGCTGTTGCCAATCCTGTGTTTTGCTGCAGGTAGAACAAACAGCACACTAAGCTAAATGCTTGTCACTTTTGAATTTCATTTAAGGTGCCCTTATGAAACTGGCAAGGCTGTTATTTTAATGCAAATGTTAGAGATGAGAACACATTCAAGACCTGCTTGCCCAGTGCACGTTAGTTAAATTAGCTGACTTTCCTTGAGGAGCCCTGAATAGTCCTGTAGTTGTTCCGAGAGCAGTCTCAGCTATACGTGGCTCTAATGTTACAGCTCTCCTCAGAGTGACGGACCAGTCTGCTTAGACTTGTTGACCATTCAGTGAATGTCTTTTTATAAAGTGTACAGTTGCTTTCTAGTTTATGCCAGGTGAGCAAATGTTTTTTTGGTTTTTTTTTTTTGGTGGGTTTTTTTTGTTTTGTTTTGTTTTTGGTTTGTTTTTTTTTTCTGACAGCACGTTCCCCCGCTGTACTACTGTGTGGTATCAGATCCTACCACTCACTACAACTTTTGTATTTTATGTTTAGTAATGATGCTCCTCCTATAGTTACATTACATGTATCCTGTAAGGAGCTCTGTTGTTCTGTTCTCTTTGCTGTTGTGTTTTTCTCCTGCTTGTTCTGGAGATGTACATCTGGCTTGAGCAGCCAGTTGGACCATAGTTTTTTTTCTTCCTGTAGATCTTAGTGTCATTCTTAGGTTTGAATAGAGAGGTAAGGATTCTCATTCAATAGCTAATAATGCTGATTTTAGTTTTCCATTTTTCTGCTGACTGCAAAGATTTTCAGGTAGATCTATATATGACAGACCTCATTATGCCACGAGATTTTCTTATTATTGGTTTGTTCTATCAATCTAAATGAGAATTTGGAAATAACATGAGGCACTTTTCTGATGTGCAAATACCATCACTGGCTTATACTTCTGTTGTATCTCATATTGGTTCAGTTTATATGATAAAAAGTCTTTCAGATTCATGACAAATTGAGTCTTCTTGGATCATACTATGTTGTATTCCTCATGCCATAGCTTAGAGGTGACAATTTTGAAGGCTAAATACTATTAAGCCTGTATGTTTTTGTCTGCCTTCAATTTAAATGGGTAAAGGAAAAGCTGGAGAGATGACTTGGAAGCAGGGGGAACTGTACTGCAGCAGTAGAACCTTACAAAACAGTTTACTGATGTGCAAACCACAGAGAATCTAGTTAGTGCTCCTGGAGTGGTTGGTTTGTGCTGATGCTTGTAAACATTTCTGTCACCAAATTAAGCAGATGTCGCGGAACACGAACGCTCAATACACATAAGGTGTCGTTCTAATTAACATTGTTTGTTTGTGCTGGGAGAATATGATCTCTTGTTATTGTGCAGGTTAGCAATGAATACAACAAAGAACATTGCTGCTTTTCTTTTTTGTGTGTCTATGTAAAGCTTACTTCTAAATTTCCATAAATCAAGTAGTACTCCACATTTTACAGAGTTTCCTCTACGTAATGCTATAATTTTAAGGGAAAATAGTTTATATTGGCAAAAGCTGCCACTTGACTGAAGAACATTAAAGCTGTTTTTAGTTTAACGACTGAAACATGTATAGACTGGAGATAAATAGTTCTCCCAAAAAAGGAATGTGTATTTACACATTCTTGGTGTAATAGCAGAGGTTATTTTTACACGTTTCAGATTTACATTCCAATGTGAACATTGAGAAGCAGGATGTTAATTCAGTGGCTTTCAGGGGTTGGTAGAGCAAGCTGGGCTTAGACAATAAATGCTGTATTAATAGTTAGCAGTGACAATTTCATCAACATAGGAATTGCAGGGTATAATTAACATCAGTTGCTTTGACACTATGCTCTTAATGTATGGTTTCAACCTTTCTTTCAGTAGCAGTTGGAGAATGTACTGTGACAAATTATTGCTGATACAAAGTAGGTCAACAGTAAAATGGCTGACTTACCATAAATAAACAGATCTAAATTATTGTTAACTTCATGTCTAGTGGAATTTTCTTAGTGGCTAAGTCTGTGCTCTCGTGTTTCTCAAGCGTGAACCTTGTATACAGCTTTTCCTAACTGCTTATTTCCTAACCATTTGATATTTTTGTCTAAACAAGAAGAAGCGTTTCCTCCCAGCTGCTGGGAAGAAATCCACACAAGCAGTAATGCTGCATGCCTGACAGCAGATGTTTGCCCTTATAGTATTGCAATTCTGTGACTGCAAAGCTGGCAAGGAGAAATGACTCGCAGCTAAGGAAAACAAGTAAAATGCTGCATCTTCAAGTTTCCAGGTTTTCTTTACTGAAAGTGACCAGTGACAACACACGAGGAGGGGAAATGGGATGATACTGGATGAGAAAAATCCCAGGCTGAGGGAATGTCGATTATGTTTTTGCAGAGCGAAGTGATTCCTGTGATCAGCTGCTCAGTGTCTCATCATGGCTTGCAACAGTCTTCTAATGTTTTTTTGAGAGGTGTAGCTTTTGCCTCTTAGGTATCAGGAAACCTCTAGCTTTCAGATTCTCTGGGGCACTGTAAAATCCAGTGTGATTGTTTTGTATATGTGATTATATAACTGAATAAAATGATAAACATGAACCTGTTAACATAGTAAGGATGCAAGGGAGGAGAACTTCAGTCTTCTTGGAGCAGCCTTGAATATATGCAAAGAGCAGCAGTGTCTGGGATGCCCAACGACAGTGTCAAGGCTGGGGATGCTGCCCAGCATTCACAGTTGGGTTCCAGGCAGCAACACTTACCTAAGGAGCTCTAACATGGAGCTAAGGCTTGGTTACATCATCTAACTCACAGATCAGCTTAAAGACAGATTTCTAGTACCAGTGATACCATCTGATGACATTGACTGCAATTAAAAATTTCCAACAGTGTGCCCTTGCTTTCCTATGTTCTATAAAGTTCAATTATTGCTTTTTGTAGTGCAAGAACATGTAATTGGTGGGTTTGGAGTTTTGCTGGGCACAAGTTAATGAGTTTCTTGTATGTTAAAAAGAATATCGAAAAACAGTATTTCTTCTCTGCACTGAAGTTTAAACAAAGTTTTATTTGTATATATACAGGGGTACAAATATAAATTTCTTCTATAAATGTATATATATGCACACATTTAATTATTATACTGTTTTTCAGTGGGTCATCCTGAAGTCCCTGCTGGCTGTGATTTAATTCAAGTCACTGCAGGTGTTCTGAAGACGGTACTTTTGCATAGGTGGGGGGGTAATTATCCTCCTTATTCACTTTTTATGCCTTAAGATGTTGGTATTAACAGGAAGATGTATTCTTATTTTTCACTTTAATTTTTCTGCATGTGAATTTGCAGCGTGACTCAATTTGCTACTCAGTTGAGTAGATTTTCAGGATTTTTAGTGTCCTAAAGCGAATTGTAGTTGTCTAAAGGAATGTTTGCAACATTTTAATCAATGTGATACTGGGCTGACAGGAAATAAAGTAATGATACTTTTTTACTTTGTATATTCACGCCAATAGTTTGTAACGTAGGAGAGAGATTTCTTTGGTTTCTGGTAAGCAGGTGGCTGAACAATCAACCAAAGGTCAGTTTTGGTTGAGCCTAGCACGCTTCCCTAGATGGCTGCACCAGAACAGTTGCTTCTGTGTGGTAACATTCACACTCTATAGTGTGTAAGTTAGACATTTGTTTACAGGAGTGAAAAACTCTATATCCTAACTGCAAAGTAAAATCAAGGTGCTCGTGTGGCACATTTAATGCTATGAAGCTATGCTAGTGATATTAACCAACTTTGCCGTTCCACCTCTAGATGTAGCCTTTGTTATAATAATTTCGTTTTTAACCCCTATCTTCCCGCTTCCTTTGTCATTTACAGCCTATTGTCTAACTCCCTTGCTTGCAGGCAGCATGAGGTCATTCTGTTTGTGGATCACTAGGGGAAAAAAAGAAGGCAGTGGAAATGGCCGTATCAGCCTGAATCATGATGACATTAAAGAAAATGATACATTTAGTTCAGTGCTTGTAAAGGACCTGTTTCTGTGTGATGAAAGTACCAGACTCTAAATTTTGATGGTATTTATCGTACTTTCTTTGTTGTCTGGATACATTTAACATAGGTGAAGCTTTTGTAATATAATTGAGGAAAAACATGTTGCAGATATGTAAGTACTTTTTAGAAGGGACAGCTGAACAAATATATCTGCTTGATTGTTTATCCAAATGTTCCTGTGACTATCTTCAAAGCTTGTTGCTTGCAGAATTGACAAGCCCTGCATCGTGAACAGCAGAACCCTGGCTCTGAATACTGAAAGCAATACTTTCTGCAATTATTCAGTAGAAAAATACGTGCATGTCATTCAAATTTGAAGTCACTATTCATAGAGTTTATTGAAGTTGAAGTTATTTCCAAGCCAACCTGATATGTGTACAAAATGTCTCCCGAATTATTAAACTGATGTAACCCCATGACTAATTCTGCAGTACAGATATGTAATTTCTTTTTGTTGCCCTTTTTGTTACACCCCGCTATCTACAGGAACATCCCTTTGCCAGCAGTTTACAAACAATAAAATGAAGATTGGAGTTCCAATGTTTTAAAATATAAGACTTCAGCCTTTGCACATTCCTAATTTTACTGGTATGAGTACCATGAAGCCTTTTGACTTAGTCATGTGAATACATCATATGCCCTTCATTATTTTATGAGATCAAGTATGTGTCAAAAACTTTCTTAGTGAAGCAGAAATGTACTTTTTATTATTTCCATAGGCCTTGGAAGGCACGTTAAGGTCTTTATTATTGACTGAAAAGAAACTTTCTTCTTTATTACTATAGAATAGAGATAGTGAATAGGCTAAAAAGAGAATGCTGCACACCTACTGCATCATGATCTCATTCTCAACATGATTGCCTCGGTGCTTGCCAGTTCCAATGTTCATGAGTCACACTCCAGTATGTGATTTGCTTAAAAGCAATAAATGTCAGCACTTTTATTTACGATGCGCCTTTGAAGATTTGGAAGTCATAACTTCAACACTTTTTTTTCTACGACTGTGAAGGCTAGGAACTGGCTTTACCTTTCTCTTTTAAATGAAAGATGAAAGCTTTGACTGATGTATTGCTCAGTCTAACCTAGCTGCAGTGGGTTAGGATGTGTAACTATCCAAACCCACTTCTTCCTCCACTTAGTGAGAAATTACCCTTCTGGTAGGTGTGGTGGCAGAAATGGCTTTTCTGACTCTTGCTCAAAATTAGCTGAAGTTGTTAGGGTCGCTAGACGGGTGTCACGTCAGACTGAAATGGCCGAGGCACGGTGGGAGCCCGATGCTGGAGGGCTGACAGCCTCCGGCAGACGGCCGGGGGTGTTGGAAGCGGGATGAGCTCAGCACCTGTGCGTGTGAGCCGCTCCTGTCACCTGCCTGCGAGAGCTGCCATGCGCTGAGCGAACGCGCCCCTGCTGGCCGAAAGGGAAGGGCTCATGCGTGATCTGTGCGGGAGGGAGGCAACTGGGGAAGGTGAAAGACCAGACAAATAATCCATATGGTGAGTCAGTGGGAAAGAACTGAATGCAATTCCAGCCTAATAATGATTCATAGCTACACTGTTTGTAGTTCTTGAGAGAGTGTCTGGTCACATGGGGTGCAATGTACATGTTTATATGCTGTCCTTGAGGACAAATGAGGGAATTTACAAGGGAAAAAAACCCAACAAACTTTCAATTTTAGCTTACTTCTTTCTTGTGTGCATTTGAAAGTTTCCATTTATTCTAACTCTCATTGCCCCAGGCTCCTGTGCTAGTAAGCCTGGCAGATTTTGCTTGTGAACTAAGTGTGCTTGCTAGAAGCCTTACAAGCATTGTAGAGCAGCTTTTAGGATGCCTAGGGGAACGTGGGTCGCTGCTCCGCAGTGTTCCTGTTACCTGCTCACTTGGTAGCACAGCAGCCCTGCTTTGGGGAGCTGGCTTTGCACACTCACTACTCAGTGGATAAACCCATCCTCCATCCTCATGGCCCTTGAGTTTGGTATGTGTTTGACGGCCTCCACTGTTACTATATATTGCTCAAGTCCAAGACAAATGGCAGTGCTGATTTGCTGGAATTAGGTTCTCAAGGGATGGTTTTCTCTGCAGCCTGCTGTCGGGACATAGCTGTGGGCGGTATGGATCCTGCCCGTGTTGCACATACATGCAGTCAGCAGCCAGGGCAGCTGCAGTGGTGTAGAAGGCAGTTATTCTGTTGTTGGTGGTGGTGGGGTATAATATAAACTACAAAAAGATCTTTTTGGCTCATGATTCCTAGACAAAGAACCCTTTTCAGTAGAAATTATTCAGAGGGAGGTAATTGTGGTTGAGTGGCTGTTCCTGTGGTGGGTCTGCACACCACCTTCTGTTTTCAAAATATTTAACAGTTCAGTCACTTACAAGCAACATGTATGTAGATGTACACCCAAGCAAGAATACGAGAACCTAAATTATTACTATGAAAGAAGATACTGGAATGGCATAAAATGTGTGAGAAGTTTCTGCAAATACTATGATATGGTTAAGCAATTATTGTTGCAAAATATTTATGAAAAATAGTGGTGGGCACAACCAAGGGCAAGAAAGTCCCCTGTGTCTTTCTCTCTGGAAGTGTGGTGAGAATTCTTATACATAGGGTTTTTTTACCTGAGGTTCTTCCTTTTGGAGAAATGGCAGTGAGAGTAGGGAACAGGAGAAACTGGAGGGTGGAAAGTCAAATGAAAATCTAAAGTTAGGTCGTGTTAAATGTCATTGCAAAATGCTTGAGCCATGAACCAATGCCCCTTTATGAGCTATCTGTGACATAGCTGTTGTTTGAGTTGACATAATTTGGTTGGTTTTTATCAGGAGTTGAAGAGTATGATCCACAGGGGAAGAAAATAATTTCAGTGAGGCTTTTCTTATTGGCGCTCAGCACCCAGCTGAAATGCCTCTCCCTGGCCTGTTGTCTGCTGTCTCACAATATTAACCTCTCTGTTAATTTCCATGCCTGAGTCTGAGACCCGTTCCCTAGACTGTTCCTAGGTGGTGGATTAAGAGAAGAAACAGACCCTTCATAGGAAAATCCTCAAATGGATTTCAGTGTCCCAGGCTAGAAGGGATTCACCCTAGAGTGAGCCCTGGGTTCTCTTCACGTGAAGTGAGCGAGAGCTTGCTCAGATATCACTGACTCTATCTCATTAGGTAAGTCTCACCCTCTCCTTCTGAATGGTCCCGCATTCAGAATGTAATGTACCTTAACTTGTAGTGTATACTGATTAAGATGCCTGTACCTATTTTACTAATTCCTAGTGCCCAAGTGAAGAATAGCTAACTCTGCTCACATATTCATTTTGAAAAGCACTGGAATTGCAGTACCTTAGAGGAAATAATTAGCAGTGTGTTTCCTGAATTTCGGGAACACGTTCCTGAGTAGTTGGAACAGTGGAAATTTATTTCTGAGAAGTTGCAGGGTTTGGCTTGCCCCATGGCATCTTCCTCTCCTCTGTGACTGTGGGCATGTGCTGTTTTTGCCAGGGAATAGTGTACTATGCTCTAACATGTTGTATTATTTTCTTGATGTAAGGAAAAAATAAGTATTTATTTTAGTCTTCATCTCATGCTTCTTTTGGTTTTAAGAAGCCATTTACCAAACATAAGAGGCCAAATTCTGCTGTTTAGTTTCAAAGTAAACTGGAAATTATTGGATTCCCTTTCGATTGATGTTAAAGTTAATTGCTAATCAAGTTAAGCTCACTGGACATTTTATGTACAGCTTCCTTGACAAAAGAGTACTCTAATAGGACTTAAACACACAAACAAACTCCTGGTTGGTTTTTTTTTGGTTGTTTGGGTTATTTTTTTGTTTTTGTTTTTTTGTTTGTTTGTTTGTTTGTTTTTGTATAAGCTGCATTGACTTTACATGTAAAGCACACTGGAGTGGCTTTTTTTTATTCCAGCTGCCAGGCAGCCATCCTGTGTTGTGTGCAGGGAATTCATCTGGGCTCCTGCTCATGGGTGGTGGCTGTTGGAGTTGTTGAACCCTCAGTTCAATTTTGTGGAACTGTGACTGGAGTAGCAGGCTGGAAATAAACAGTTTGAAGATGTACAGGGTAGCACAGGGGTCTTTACTTTTATCAGGTGGCATTGCAAGCCCAGAGGAATAGAAAAACATCGTGTGATAGTGGCTACCAGGGTGCATGGGATGTATGCTCACTGCATCCTGGAAAGTGCCTGGTGAAGGTACTCTCTTGACAGTTTAACATGATTGTTTTCTTGAGTCAAACCCCACTGGGTGACAGATGCTGCCTGTAGTACTCTGCAGTCTTGCAAAGATTGTGTCTGCCGTTCCCAGTACTACTGCTAGTTTCTTGAGGGATCTTAAGGGACTGAAATGGTACTACTTTTGTCTAATAGCTAGAGATCACATACTTGTTTACCTTTTGTTGGCAACCCACTGATGGAGGTATCAGTAGTTAACCATAAAGAATCAGAATAGGATTAAAACTGATTTTTCTTACATAGTTCCAGATTATTGCTATCTTTTTCTTCTCACATGTCCATTTTTGCACAAGAGGGGTATGCTGCTGCCAAGCTTTGGGGCTCTAAAGTCCAGAAAGGCTGCTAGGGAGCCAGGGCAACTCTAACATCATCATTATGAAATATGAAATAAATTTTGGAAACAACAGTGGCTGCCCTCTTCTCTTACTTTAGGAGACTGCTAGCACACTCCAAAGTGTTTGTTTTCTTTTTGCTCTATGAAACTAGGGCGAGGTTCTTGTTGAATTGGCACGTGAAACAGGGCTTTCTCATGGCTTGGAGGATGCTTGGACATCACAGGGAAGAGTAGCCAGGGTCACTAGAGGAGCAGAGAGCAGTAGTAGCCTCTTAGACATTCCCTGGTTTAGGTGGTGCACTGAGCTCCACCTTATCTTTCACTGAATGTGTTGTAAATAAAGCTGCCTCCTACTCCTGTTTGCCTGTTCAGCTAAAGCTTCCAAGATGAGTGATGGTGACAAGGGCCAGGCAGTGGGCTCATCTTCACAGGTGCACATGAGCCCTTTGACTTTCATTGTCTTTCATTAGATTTGCACTTGTGCTTCCTTTAAAGGGTAAGAGGGGGTCTCTTTGTTTTTGTCTTGTGCTGTGTGATTTATTGCACAATAATATTTAAACATCCCCTGTCAGCTGAATGTCACAGGTTTTGCATGATGATGCATTGATATGGTCATGGAATGAATTTATCCCACCTGTAAAGCAGTAGACTTAGAAATAAATAATTGCAGCTCAATTTCTTTTGCTTAGTTTGGTTTTTCAAAGTATGTTGCTATTCAGTCTTGGCTTTTTGTCTATACCTGTGAATGTTAATGGTTGTTTTAAGTTAAACCCACTAAAAACTTTCTCAGCTGGCTAGTGTCATTCATATAATGTAGATTTTTGTTCAGAATAGATAGATTCAACCAATATTTTGATATATATTTATATATTTGATAAATATTCAGATTGCAAATATTTTACATAGCTTACACTGATTATTGTTACCTTGGATTAGAGGGAAAGATGCTGATTGCTGCAAATTAATTTCATCTGTGAATGTGGCAATATAGTGTCTGCTCTTGCTCTCAACAAAAAACATTCCCAGGCTCTGCTTGATTTCAGAGAGAAGAGGATATGTCCCTTGGTGCTTTAACATACAGAGTTTTCATTTGTTTGGATTTTTTTTCCAGTCTTAATAGCTTTGTTAGGAACTGTGTAATGTATCATAGAACACAATAAATTGAGCAGAACTGCCTGTTCTCAGAAAGACTGTCAATGGAGACTCATCACTGAATGGAAATGCTTCCAGTTAGATTCTACAGGGACCAGCACTGTAAAAGTGCTGTTAAGGATTTTCAATAGTGTTTTGGAAGTTCATATAAAATCTCTGCTCTTAAAATGCCTGTGTGCCACCATTTGGAGGAATACAAACAAGGGCGACAAAGTGCTAATGCTGAGTGGTCTGTGTTGCTTATAAGCAGTCTGTTTATGCTATATTTGACTTTATTGAAACTTATTCAAAGTCACTTAGGAGTAAGAAATACAGGTCCTCTGTCTATGCAATGGGAAACTGTGCAGTGGCTGGGATGAAATTGCAGCTTGGCAGATGAGCAAGAGTACAGCTAACAACACAATTTTAGGGCAGAAAGGGAGAGACCCTTGGGTGTATAACAATTGGGCAAAGGAAAGGTGGGATTTTACTTTGAAATGTGACGTAACAGATGCTGGGAAACTGCTTCCCATGTTGGTGTCAATGTTGGTGTAAGGACTTCAGAAACTGGGGAGAGGTCTGAGCAGTGCCACCAGAGTGACATCGGGGTTCAAAGAGCTCTCTATCCTGGTTAGCATATCAAAAGGACAGGTCTGAGAAGCCACTTCACAACCTGAAAGAACCTTCCCGTCAGCAAGTCCTGGATGGCAAAGAATCCTACAGCTTTATGGAAATGAGATAATGAAGAGTTTGGGAAATGCCTGAATCGAGGCATTTTTTGGGAAGTAGAAGAGACATTTTTAACAATGAGTTTAATCCTTTGAGCAGCCCACCAAAGGAATCAAGACCCCCATTTCCTGATGGCTGTATATCAAGGCCATGTGGCTTTCTGGAAAATATATCTAAGTTAAACATGAGTTAGTAAGTCTGTTGTTTGTAAATGTATAAAATGTGGAGGTCTGGTTATCCTGAGAAGTTGAAACAGCAGAAAAATTAATAACATATTAAATTATCTTTTTTTTTTTTTTTTTGTCCTTAGACTGGATTTACAAATATCTACGCTTTCATATTTTGGCCATTTTCTCATTTTCTCTGCATTCCTGGCCATACCATGCTGTATAGTTAGTCGTTCTTTGCATATGGGTATAAAGTTCATTAGAGGTATGCAGGTTTTTTTGTACTTTCTTCCCAAGCTCTGCCTTATGCAGGGACAAAAAAGAAAAACCCCTCATAAATATTTCATATGAATATTTAGGGATCAGCCTTTTCTTAGAGGGGACGGACCCTCCTTCCAATACTATCAATTATACATACATTTTTTGAGACACTTCTTTTGTTTTCAAGGCTCACTAAATTGGTTTAAGCTCTGATTCTTTGAAAGATTTGCATGATTAAACAATCTGTATGTACCAATAAACAATGCCTTTTCAAATACTTGGTCTTACTCCACTTTTCTGAGTGTACTCAACTCTTCTATCACGATGAAAGTGAAGAAATTTAAGAAAGCTTTTACTCTGGGAGACATAAAGAAGTATACAGAAGCACTGAAAATGAAGCCTAGTATGTTCACCTAAACTGCTATAAGAGGCCCGGAGGAAGAGGAGAGGTTCTCAAAGAATCTTGAAAGGAAAAGGTGTTTTTACTGCTCTTTTTATACTGTTGAAATTGTGACCTTTCAAAAATAATATTTTCATTGCTTTGATGCCTGTTTTTTGCTTAAGGTCGTGTTATCTTCTTGAGCTCACAGTTTAGTGGGTAGAAGATAAGGTAAATAGAAAAGGGAAACAAAAACATACCAAGAGTTTATATCAGAAAAGTGCCTGAATGACTAAAAGGAGCAGATGTTTCAGTGCATGTTTAAACAGGTATTAGAGTCCCAAATACATCTCAGGACTGCCAAGCATCAGTTGCCACTTCGTAAGTGTCAAATTAGCTACCTGCATCAGACTCCTCACGACTTTGAGCTGTCTCTACGTTAAGTACAATATTTCAGGATGGACCACAGTATTGAAAGACAGAAGTTTGAGTGATCTTGTGTTTTATTTTCATAAGTACACTAGTGACTAGAAATGAAAGCCCAGATTGTTCTCCAGCTTCCAGGAGAGAGTCCCCCAAGTAAGGAGCATAAAAAGCTCAATAGATGTGGCTGAAAAGCAGTAGCATTTTGCATACATTGACCAGAGTATGGTAATATGATGTGCTGTAGGGGACAAGAGAAGAACACAGGTTATCCAGCTGTCTGACTGTGGGGTGTGTTTCTTATTTAAACAGGTACAGAATTCATATTTGATTTCTTTTTGCTGAAACACAAGTTCAGACAAGAAGCCTAAATGAAGGAACAAGGAACTTTTGTTCTCTAGCTGTACTGGCCATGTTTTCATACTCCGTCAATCATTACTAAACAAGCCTAATTTCTTTTAACCTGGGCATTTTTGTGATTCAGTCAGATCCATGGAAGTGATCCCTGTCGTCAGCCATGCAGATACTGCATTAATAAACATAGGATGGTTTTCCCTGCATTTTATTGTTATGATTGGGAAGCAGTTCATTTTGGAAGCTTACCGCTGCATTTTGTCCTAACACTGACATTGTGTTTAGGCCTTATGGCGGCTCAGAATTGCCTTATTTTTCTTTGCCAGGAATATTGCTTTTTATTATTTTGCTTAAATAAAAGACCCGTAGAGATTTCCATCAATTTTTGTGAAAGAAACTATCTGAAATAGTTCCTGCAAGACAGTGAGGGAAAAGGGGCTGAAGCTAAAGGTCCTGGACGTGCTGTCCTGTCCGTGCTCCTTGATACTAAAGATCTTTGCCTATGTTGGTGTCTGTCCTGCTGCTGTAATGGTGAAAGTAGCTCTTTACAAATAAAAATTGAATTATAACTGTAATACTGAAAGAGTTTGATGTGCTTGACTAAAGGGACTTTAGGGACCTGGAACCTTGTGTGCTGTCATCTTGGTGGTGAAAGAAGCAGCTTTGTCCTCTTAAAAGCCATGATCCCATGCCTTTTTCTGGCTCTTTCCACAGAAATGTGCCTTGGGAGCAGCACTGGGGAGCAACACCACAAGTATTGCACCAGATTTGCATCACCAGAGAGCCCAGACTCATTAGAATGCTCCCTCTGTGCACGGCTTTAGAGTTTTATGTGGCTTTTGGGTAGTGGTGAGGAACCTCTGAAAGAGGTGTGAACGCCAGAGAGAGCAGCCAGCTTGTACATTCTGCTCCTGCGTTAGGCTCATGGTAAAGATGAATTTGCTGGTTATTCAGGGTTACATACCTGTTATGTCATAATAAATAATCTAAGGAATCAAAGTTATGGAGATAATATATTTAGGGATCAAACCATGCAATGGAAAAAAATTGTTCAAATTGCTCAAAAGCAAACTCTATTAAACTTCTTGCTGCTTGTAAAAAGCTTTAGCAGCATTTTGAATGAAAACATCCTACAATCAGAAACCTACGTGGTTTGATGAGCAAATATAGAAAGCAAAGTTTTCAATGTTTCTGATTTTTTTTCCCCTCATTTCCATCTGTCAAATTCATTCACCCAATTTAATACAAATTTGTAAAAGTTTTTTTTTATCTCTGGAAGATGTTTCTAAGTGGTTTATATTTTCTTTTGCAAACAAAGTGGGGAAAAGAAATCTCAGCAACAAAACCTCAGTTGTATTTTACCTGTGTTCTCATTATTTTTTCAAAGTCCCTTAAGAAAATAAAAAGCTATTTCTAGTACTTCATTGTTCTTATAACCTGAAGATCAGTTTAGTAAAGCTTATGATGGTTTCTTTGCTGGCCTTAAGAGACTCTATTTTCACTCCATAGAGCTTAATGTTAAAAACTAATGGGAAATTTCACTTATACATAAGTGATTTGTTTCTGTCAGTACTAAAAGAGCAAACTTAAGGTTAATATACCTGCACAGCTTGTATGGTGGTAAATAAAGGAGCTGCCTGGTGGATCTGCATATGTTGTCACAAATCTTAAGCCAAGGTCAAAACCTTAATTTCAAGCCTTAACACACTTCCATTTGCCTTGTTCAAACACTATATGTAGGCTTATATCCTGCAAATGGGGGTGTGAGGCTCGTTCAAGGGTCAGTCCTGATAAGTGAGTTAGGATTCAGGTCTACACATTGTATAACCCTTGCTCAAACTGACACAGGACAAAAGACCAGAAATCTGGAATTCTGTCAAAGTTTCCTTCCTTTGCTTCATGTCTATTCCTGATACCTGGCCAGGGCACCACTGGTCTACTGTTCCCAATTAGAAATTGGGGAAAAAAAAGACTATGGGCAGGACAGGCACTGGGGAGTTCCAGATTTTCTTTGTGGCTCTGATGTGAGCTTAAACCCATCTCAAACACAACCACACTGCCTGAGCTGTGATCCAGTGCAGGCTGTTGGGAGACAGTGCAGGTAATATTGACAAGGTGGGTCTCAGGATGGGAGCAGTAGTTATTTGAATCACAGGCAAATATTGCTCAATCTTTTCTAATATTTTAAATTCCTGAGGGTATAGTTAATCTGTAGGTACTGCCATTTCACATGTGTTTTTTCTCTAGTTTCAGAAATGTCAGTGCACACAGTCTGAAAAATTATATTGACAACACACACTACATGTAGTGGTAAATGGAGATAGTCTCTCAACAAGGCTCAGGTTTTGTAGCCATATGTACAAGATACGAGAAGCAAAATATGTATTGTGTAGGAATAGCTGTGTTCCCATGGTTGTGGGTGTATCAGTGTGTGCAGCAGCCAGATAACTATCCTGCAAAACACTCTGCAAAGGGCAGTGCCTGTATCTAACTGCCAGATCAGCAGCTCGGCTTCCTCCCAAGGGTGCATCGTCCTGCAGTCTACCCAACAAGGCCTTACGGCTTTTTTGTGGGTTTTGTTGTTTATTTGAGTTTTTCTTTTTGGAAAGGATTTTGTTCACCTCTTATTACCATGCAATGAATAAGACCACCTGGCATTAACACTTGGAAGAATATTTGACAAACATCACCTCAGAAATTCAGTCCTGACACTGTGGGCCACAAGCACACCTGATATAAATATGCCAAAACAGTTCTTCCATTAACCTCACATCACAGCCTGTCTTTTTTGGCTGTGTGATACTGTCTGAGTATGAAATATTAACTGGGAAATACACTGTACCTGGGGATTCAAACTACAAAACTATTTTAGGCAGCTCTCTTATTCCTTTTGACTAAAAATTTTATTCTGGAAGTGAGCAACTATTTTTTCCTCAATATTTTAGAAAAAGTAAAACTATTCCTATCAAAGTCTCTGTTACTATAAATTAACATTTTTTTTCCATTGTGGATTGAACTTCCATTTCACACTTATTTATAGAATTATGCAACTATTATCCATAGTGAGGTCTTTGTCAGTTGGTGTTCCAGTACAGTATTAAGGAAGACAGCACATTCTTGTGGATTTGATACATGGGCTCAGAAGTTTTTGGTCTAGAAAGCATTTGGTTCATTTTCAGGTGACTGACTGGGGCTAGTTCACTTCTCTTTTCCTTATATCCTGGTTTACATTCGAAAATGGGAATACTGATACTGATCTCATTCATAACATACTTCAGAATGTATAGATGGAAATGCTACAGATGTATTCTATTAATATGAAATGCATATTATAAGGCAAGGTTGTCTATTAAAGAGATTCAAAGATTGAACTTTTCTAAATATATCATTTTACTGACATTCTTAAATAATTGTAGAAGAGGTGCATTTAGCTGTCTTGCTGGAAACAAGGACTTGATCCACAGGACTGCATCCCTTACAGGTCCTTTTGTTTTTGCTTGGAGAATGGCATAGTATATCCCGAAGCCAGTCCTGTGTCACAGAGCAGGCATCTGATTTGAGACAACGCTGCTGACTGACCAGATTCATCGAACAGTTGTATGTCTGTACGTCTGTATGTCTGATCTGTGATCAGATTGCTCTGATTTCACTCATAGTTTTGTGGTTGTGTTTGTTTGCTCCTGTGAAGTGCAGCTTTGGCTGCTGTGAAGGTGAGAGGTGGAGGAGGGGTTGTCCTGTTAGTTTACATTAATTGAAGATTTTGGCCAACAGTTTCCCTCTCCCTACCCTTGTCTCTTGGGCTGACAAGTAGCCCTCTGCTAATGTGCAAGGCTTTATGCAGGCATTGGGCACTGAATTATGCTATCATTGAACACTCTCAATATACAAAGGTTTTTTACCTATTTATGTCTCTTCCTGAAATTGTGAGCATGTCCATCTAGCTAATAAAGCTCCCAAAGGATGGCCCATTTATATCCTGACAAAAAGGCTTTTCAATTAATTTATATTAAGAAATGTGGTTTAGTTTATTGTAAACATGTAAAAACCATTGTGGATTTTTTTTTTTTGTTGACATCTATATTTCTCATTATCATTTTTGACTATATATTCATTCTTTCCAGACATAGGTACTGTAGTAATAGGTATTGATTTATATTTCTTTTTCTCTGATAAAAATCATGTTAGTATGGCATCCTGCAGATCTCTGATGTTTACATAGTATCAGCACAGGGAAATACTTCTTTCAGTTTGATACATAAAGCCCTCCTTGTCTCTTGTGTCTTTTGTCTGTAGGCGATTATGCATTTGACTAAAGCCATGCATGACTTGAGCAAATGTTTGAATGGGGTTCTTGTGTAGTAGGACTGTATAAGCCATCAGCCATACTCTCTTTAACTTGGTGATGAAAACATTATGGTACATTTGGTCACACAAAGTAGAGTAAAATTGCTTTTGTGGCAGCAGAATAAACAGCATTCTAATCTGTGGGGGTTTTATATCGTGCACGTGTGTGTGCGCTGCATACTTGTGGCAAAATTATCAAGCGGGATGGAACATGAAAAGTGATAAAGTTATTGGAGTTGTGGAGTGAAAGCTGGGCTGAAGAGAGAAAAAAGGTATTGCTTCTTTCATTTTGAAATTTGAAATCAACATCATTCTGTCACATTTTTGATCTAAGCTTGAAATCTGTTAATTGACATGTGAGGCAGTTGCTAACCATCTTTGTCATTTACAAAGCCTTTTGTATGGGCATTGTTTTCCTTTCTTCTCTATATGTGGTGAATATTGTAGTAGGGACTTGAATTTCTGCTGTGGGAATGTGAAAAGCAGGGGATGCTGCTCTCTGCCAAGTTATTTCCCCAAGGATCTGCTTTACATACTGACAATCAATGACCTGTCAGGTGTAGTTATGCACCATAGCAATGATATGAGGTCAATCAGATGAAACCAAGGTATGTATTCCCAGCAGATCCCAGTTATCTATTTAACACTGTCAAACTAAATTTTCTTTGCTAAAGAGCATCCTCGTTCAGTTTCATTTCTTTTTAGATTTGATTAACTCTGAATTTGCATCTGATCTGTGAAATTCTAACAATGGAAAAAATATTCATTTATTTTGCTTTGTCTTGAAAAATAGTACATTACATGTTTGCTCTTTTGTCTTTTAACATAAACCCATGCTGTTATATCCCTTTGCAACTCTTCCTCATGTAAAGAGTGTGTGTTTGATGTAAAAAAAAACCAAAACAAAAAACCAAATATGTTCTTTGCTGTAATGAGAGGAGATATTTAAGTAATCTGTTTTATGGTAACATAAATTTAGTGTCTCCTAAACACACAGCTATTTCCTTATAAAAAGCCACCTTAGAGATAGAACACATTTATTTCGCCTTGCAATTACATATTTGTGAAGCAAAAGATGTATAAATTTGATCTGTAAATCAGTATTTTTATTTGGAGTCACTTCTCATTGTTTTATAGAAATCCTACATCTTGCTAATGTTTCCAACCTTTTGATATCAGAGGAGAAAATACTTTCTTAAAATGGATACAGGATTTTCCATATTTTTCCCTCAAAAAAAAAAAAAATAAAAAAAAAAAAGAGCTCTGCATTGTTAGCTAATGGCTGAGAACTGCTTAGGATTAAGAATAAACATGCACTTGGTACACTGTGTACTGCATACAGTGTAACAGTACAACAGCATTTTTGGCTACTGTGTGTATCATATTGAAAGCAGAAGACAGCAATGATAATCTAGAAACTAAACAAATGGATTAAAATGTATTTATTAAGTTACAAAAAAAAGAAAAAAGAAAGAAAAAAAAGAAGTGTTGCTTTTTTGAGGGGGAAACAAGAGACAATGAAGTAACAAGAAACTAAACCCATAGCTTTTAAAAGTATATGTTAAAAATATCTCATTCAGAAAAGCAGATTAATCCTGTCTGAAAGCTGTTAAAGATTTTGTATGAAAAATCTGTTTTGTTTTCATGATGTTGTAATCCATACTTTATTTGTTGTCTTGCTAAATATAGTTCAAGCGCTATCATTTGAGCACATTTTTTTCAGATATTTTGAAGTCATCTGTTGATTTTCTGTGCTGCAAGACCAGCATGTGAATCATGTCAGCAGCTATACTCCATGTTTCAAAAACATGTAAAAAGATTACAATTCTTCAAACAGAAGAAGCAGAGATCTGGATCCACAGTGGAGTGCTGGAAAAAACACAAAGGTGGGATGTAAGATGATACCCTCATCCTTTAATGGGGGATAATTTGTAGCTAACTTATGAGGTTGATACACAATTTGAGGAAACGAGCATCCCACCCATTTTTTTCTTTGTGTGCTCTGTAGAATTCATATCCTTCCATTTTTGTTTTTTGTTTCCTTGAATTGTGCCTCATAACTTGTGCTGCAGATTGTCAATGCTCAATAATTGTTGGTGTGTTGGGAGGATTGTCCAGACAGTGACCCTGCATGGTAACAGCTGAGCAGTTCAGAAGAGAGTTATAGTTCATGGTGACCCTTAATGAAATATAAATCTGAAGAAAGCTGCTTTTACTTTGCCATGTCTGAACAAAGTGAGAACTACTGTTATCTTTAGTCTCTGCTCTTTTGGTATTTAAAGATACTCTGAAGCAGGTGAAATACATTTTCTCATGGGACCCTCCTATTATCATTGTTTTGGTGAATGGGATGCATCGTTTAAACTCTCATTTTAGTCTGACCATCAGATTTAGGACCTGGTTGACCAGTTCTCAGCCAGGGCTGCTACATGCTTTGACCAGGAATCCTGAGAGCTGCAGCATGTTTGCACCTTGTCCTTTCTCCTGGAAGGGAAGGTCTATAGGTAACCTGTGAATGCAGTGCCATTTGCATTTTCTCTGTCTAATTTCTTCCTGTTTTCCTGACAGCAGCAAGGAAATACCAGATCCAGCTGCCTTTGTCCTTCCTGCTGCTCCAGAGCCTTGCTGTAGTAGCAGTTTGGGTTGCTCCAAACCAGCTGGCAAAGAAAAACATCCATATGACAGCCGGGAGGAACGGCAAAGGGAAGGTGGAGGCTGACGAGGACAACGCTCTCCAGGGGAGCTGTTTTTGGGCAGGCTGCAGTCTGCCCTCAGTGTGCACCTGCCTGCAGTGAGGGTCTGAGGGCTTTGCTGCCAGGGGAAAGCACTGGGGCCACATCCTCAGCTGCTGCTCTGCTCCAGTGGGACAGTCAAAGATGGTCCTGCTTTCATAGGTGAGGAACTGAGCCTGAGGGCTAATTAAGAGAGCTTTTCCCTAATCCAGTTTATCAGAGGGTGAAATTAGCCTCTCGCCCAAGACAAATGTCATGCCAAGACCAAGTACTCACCTCTCCAGAGATCAAGCCCCTCCTGGAGCCTTTCCCTCTACTCCTCGGGCTGTTCAGTGCCCTGTGTCCTGCAGCTTCATGCTACTCCACTGTTTCCCTCCCCCAAACCCGGGCAGAGTGGGGTTGTGCTGGCTGCCCGTCTCTCTGCAGAAGACACTGCATGCTGCCTCCCTGAGCGGTGTTTTGTCCAGGTGCCATAGCCCAAACGACAGCTTGTGGGGCCACTGGGGTAAAGTGCTGCCCATCCAGCCTATCAAGGGACCCTGTTTTACCCATTTGGTTCTGAATGGGGAATAAATGTTCATTGAAATGACAAAAGAGGTGCCATCCTATTGCCTGAAACAGATGGGAAACCTACTTGCATTGGCCATATTGCTTTTGAGCTGTTCTTAGTTTATCCGCATAAAAATATCTGTCCCGTGAGCCCTAGACCTCCTGTGGACAGCTCATTTGGGGTGCTACACAAAATCTGTCTGGTGAAGACTTATGGAGTACATCTGGCTTGCTCATATTTCTAAAACTGAGCAAAGGACTTATTTATTTGTGACTGTTCTCTCCATTTGTGTGGTGCAGGGTTGGTTACCCAAGAAGGGATGCCTGCTACACTCTAAAATGGGGACAATTATCTGTGTGCAGCTTGAAAATAAAGCTGTGTCACAGCACCTGTTCAGTCCCATTACAAAGAAAGCCAGGATGGCAGCAGTAGAGATGCAGCAGAATATATAAGATGCAGTTTTATTTTACGTGAAATTCAAAACGTACTACTAGGAATAAACTCTTTCTTCATAAAGCAGTAGCAGGGAAGGGAGACATTTTCCAATACATTTTCCAAGCAAATTGCAAAAGTTCAGGAAATTCTTGGCTCACTATTTGTTCCAAGTGATATACAGGAGAAGGAAGAGCCTCTATCCAGCACAAATCATCTTTTTAAGAATTTCCAAATATTGCTTCCTGTCTTTGTGCTTGTGGAGCAGATTGTATATAGAAATAAAACAGATTTACTTTATCTTTTCAGAAGAAAGTGTCTGCCATATAATTTGCTGGCTCTCGTTCGTTCATTCATTGAAAAACAGCAGGAAAAGGGCTTTTGTGTTAAGAACAGTCAAGGTCAGGGATTTTTGTTTTTGATGTTGGCTGCCAGTAGCTTGCTTTCTCTGACTACTGTTTCCAAGTCAGTTTGGATAGCAATCTAGTTGCTAGCTTACAGGGAGATATTTCACAGCTACAGGTCATCTGCAGTGAGTGCAAAATAGAAAGAGATTTTAGGACCAAAATAAATGTCTTGTACTCAACTCCTATTCGTGCCAATTTCAAATTAAGTTAATCAAGACTACTAAAGCACACCCAAATTTGTGACCCTGCTGCTGCAAACTCTTCTTTATGCACAGTCACCTTTAGAAACTGCATGAACAAAAGCTTTACCTGTGTGACTTGGTTTACAGAATCAGAGCCTTTCACACTAGAATTCATGATAGCAAATACTTATTTTCATGGTAAACAAATAGAACAGAAAACCACGTTGTGATTTTATAAAAAAGAGAACTAATGTTCTGCAAGTGGACATTTTTTAAGCCATAGTACCTTGACATTGCAGTCAACTGCCCTCACTCATTCACAGTCAAACTACTGTATTTCTAAAGTCTCAAGTTAATGGTTAAAGGAAAGTAAAGGAAATCATTAGACAAAAAATCTATGTCATAAAATGTCAGTATTCGAGCATTTCCTGTTGAGCTTATTTTTCTGGCAGCAAGGCATTTGGGTGGCAGGCAGGCACTAAGTAGAAGTCTGCCGTAGTTTATTCCATGGTCTGTAAAACCAAGCCACTAGATAAGAGTGCAACTTAATCATATGTACACTGACAACTCTTGTTTAGACCACTCACAAGCAGTCTGTGACACACTTTTTCTCACCTTTTAATGTCGTTCTAAAGATTTTGTGAATATATCAATTAGAGATTTCCAGTAATGGAAAGCAGGTTTCAAATGCTGGAGAAGTACAATAAATCACCAGCCATATGGGCTTTTGTCATTAAAAGAAAGCCATAATAAGACAAAAGCTGAAGTAAATTAAAACAGCTGAACAGTGATTTTAGGCGATCTTATGCAATACCCACTACCTTGGTTTGTTCACAGGAAACTTCTTCAGAAGACTGAAAGAAAATCTTTTTCAACTCTTTATTTCTTGGCTACATCAGAAAGAAAGCAAAGTAAAAGCCATCTCAGTGACGCTTTTCATGCTCTGCTTACTTTGTTTTCACATGAGATCCTGTCTGCTACCTTTGTTTTTTCCCCCCTGCTTTTTAGAGGGCTCCTTGTGCAAAACAATGAAGAGTCCTGATAACAACAGGCAGTTGCTCCAAGGCCTAGCTGTTCAGCAGGATTCACTCCAAGAAATTGAGAGGGGTGTGTTGAGTCTTTTTTCCATCACCAGCCTTTACAGTTAGCAGGCCAGATGGCATGAGACGGGTGCAAAAAATAACGACAATAAATAATACTACAACTTACAACGTGGACCAAGCTCAGTTACTTCCACTTCATCTCACTGTTTGGAAGTGCCTTTGATGTATAAAAGCACCCCCTAAGATAATGAAATGCGGTGGCAGCTGGCTAATGGCTGGGAAAGTGCAAACCCTGCATTGAACTCTTCCCACCAGGCTATTCAGCACCCAGGCAATGTCAGTCTCAAGGAGACAAGGAGACGGGAAGAAACAGAGGCTTGTTGCTGTGCAGCGTTTGGGCTTGGGGCAGGCTGCTGTAGGTGGGGTGTTATTTGCCTTGCTGAATAGAAGTGATGTGCCCAAGGCAAAGGGAAAGTTTTTACTGTCTTAACACATTAACCTTGCAGACTCTGTCCTAGAAATGTTAAATGAAGCCACAGGGTCACACCACTTGAAGAGACACTGCTCTTGGGTAAACTTTAAAATGGACTTTTTTTACACTACAATCCCATCAGTCATGCAATCAGGGTTAGTTTCCTTTCAGGCAGGGCTATCTCGTGGCTTGGTTCCATGGGCAATAAAAAAATAAACACATCCAGACTTCTCTCAGCTGCTCCAGGCCTAAATGTGGGCCAGGGTAAATGACAAAGATCCAAAATAGACAGCAGGCACAGACAAATATGAAAACCCTATTTGTTCAGGAGCTTTAAAACAGTAGGGGGTTTATTCCTCCGACACAAAGAAAAGTTTCTGGTCTCTCTGTTAAATGATCCTGTGTTAATAATATTATAATGGGGTCTGACCCTGCAAATACTTGATTAGATGTGCACTCATCTTCATGCACGTCATTAGTTCTGCTAACCCCAGTGCTGAGGTTTGTCACCAGAAAGTTCAGAATACGCACAGACTTTGCAAGTTTGGGGCTTGCCCCTGCCAAATGTGGCAACAGCCTGTCTCAGCAGGCAGGGTGCAACAGGTGGTTTGCAACGGGGTCTCATTGTAAGAAGAGTAAGGGGTGAAAGTCAAATTTACCAGCATAAATATTTAGGCAAAAAGAGAGATCAGATTTTTTAATATTTGGTGGAAAATTGTTATTTTTTTATAGTTAAATTTTGGAACATTCATGCACAATTATGAAATTCAACTTGCCAACAGTGTAGATTCAAGGGCTGGAAATATTCTGAAATATTGTTGTTGTGGGTGCTGTGATCATGCAGGCAAGGGTGTTGTATGAGCCAATGATCACATTGTGACACTTTAATCCTCAGAATGTAAGTCCACAATTGTCAGAAAGCTCTAGTAGCCTCCCAATCTCCTCAGTTTAGGAGGCTGCAGAAGATTGAAAAGGGGACATTTTGCATACTTTTTCTCAAATAAGTACCCAGATCCACAGTCAGGGCAAGGCTGCTGAATCTCAGTGTGTATTTCAATTGACTGTATGCCAAAGGTGTATTGATTATTGCCACTTGGGCTAATGTATACTGTATTCCTCACTGCAACTCCAGTAGATTTCCTAAGAGTAAATGTAAGTCAATGTCACCAAAATTTTTCAGTGCCAAAAGGGACTAGCTTTGTTTAATGCTAAGATTATGGCAGCAAACTTTTGATCCCTTATCCTCACAAAGTGTACTTGCTTTTTAGGAAAAGTCTTTTTGTTTCATTAGGTTGGCACTCACTAAGAAATCCCAGCCGGGGTGGAAATATTGGCTCTATCAGTCAGCCTTCCACCGTTCCCTCCACAGAGCTTGTTTTCGAAATCTGGTTTTGAGAGCTCTTTGCTTGACAGACTGCTTCGCAGACTTATGATTGTTTGTTTCTGGCTCGTTTTGATTGCTCTGCTAATCTCTAGACTTTGGCCTTGAGGCTATTATTTATTTTGTACTTTTATTGGTGTTTGTTATTTGAAACTTTGTTGTCAGTAGATTTGCTGCCCCTTTCTAAACCACTTTTCTGATTAAATTTTGTTGAAGAAGTTTGTGGATTACTTTACCTATTTTCCCCTCTCGTTTGTCCTCCTCCTAATCGTTCAGTTGAGAACTCACCTGCCTTTTGTTTGTGCCTGCCTTTGTGATTTATTTTCAGATTAGAAGGAGCAGCTGCACAGCTTTTACTTTTATTAGTTCTTCTCAGTGAGTCAGGCAAAATATTAACCACTCAAGAACTGCTCTAACAAAACCTCAAGTGAATTACAATAGAATTTTTTGCCTCCACAGTTCAGAAAAAAATATTTTTATTCTTGACTGTCACCTCACACAGGCCTTTTGTGTGTGTGTGTGTGTGTGTGTGTAGATATATCTTTTACAAGGATAAAATAAGTTAAAGTACCACAACATATGAAAATAGCTCGACCTTTCTGACAATTTGTCTAGCATTATTTTTGAAAGAGTTAGAGAATTAAATTCAAATTCATATTTAGGCCTCATCCCTGCAAGGCCAGGAGCTTAGTGGCATGAATACATGCATCCAGTGTATCCTGAGCATACTGCTTTCCAAGGCGTTGTGGTTCTTAGCTCTCTAATTCTTTGTATTTTATCTACCAAAAAATGTAATTTGGTCCTTTTTATATCTGTTAATAAAGTGGTTTCTGCCTTGATTTTGGAGATTTACAAAGTTTTACTGTTTCTCAGTCATTGAGCATTCTACCTATTTACATTTACTTGCTTTGTCAATGCATTAGTCTTAATGGGGAGCTAACTTTCCTACAACTTGCATATAATAATTTCTGATGTGGGACTTTCTTCCTATTAATGCACTTCAAATATGTGTTTTGTTTCTCTTTAGGGCTCAGGGGTCAGTGGGAAGGAGGGTGAAGGGGTGGAATATGCCACAGCTTAAGCTAAATTCCCCAAAGGCCAATTATTCATAGCAAATTTCAGTTATTTTACAAAGTTTAGGTTACTGCATTTCGATTTCTCATACTTGAGGCTTCAAGACCTTGGCCACACAAGAAGCTAAATGGCCACAGAGGCAGCTAAAGCCAATGGTCTCTGCAAGCATTTTATTTTTTTGGGAATAGGACAGGATGTTCAAAAGAGGAGTTTCAGAGGGGAAAGGTTCAAGTGTAGAACACTGCTGACATAAAAGCTTAAGTGCCTAAAATATGGGATCCCAAATTAACTGATGCATAGTTAGTGGGTTATTTTAAAAACGTGTTTCTTGGCAAAGAGTGGTAACAGTATAATATACTGGCCAATACTAAATTTGCCCAAGACTGTGTCCACATAATGTATGCTGAGGCTGATAAAGAAGACAAATAAACTGGTTTTCTTGTTAACCATTGCTCTTTCTTTGTAAACCATTTTGAATGGTTAAGTACCCCCTGGTGGGAACCTGGTTATTGATTTTTTTTTTTTCTAATTATGACATGTTTCATAACAGACAGTATATGTGTGTGGTGATTGTATTAATCTCCTGAGTGATCCCTGATGAACTAATCCAGGTTACAATTTCTCTTGCTGCTTCACATTTCAGACATCAGTAGTGGATTAACCTTGCTTTTTTTTTTTTTCCAGTGAGGACTTGGTTGTTCCCTCAGTTCTACGTGGGCTCTTTTACCTTCATTTCTGTCCAGTTATGTATAAAAGTATTTGCCTCACATTTTTCAATAGCACATTAACATTCATAATTCTCCTGAGTCATGCTTTCTAATCTTCCGACTGAATGGCTTTCTGGATTCATTTCCATTGCTCTTACTTTGAGAAATTTTTGCCATTTCAATTTGCACTTTTGTTAGTCCTCTCAACCATCTTTGCCTTTATAGTGTTTTAAGTGGTTCTTTTGACACCTGGCGCTGCTGAAGCGATGCACAGGGTGGGTCTAACTCTCTTTTTAGGGTGACGTAGTGATGATCTCTTGAGGTCTGAACTGCAGCCTGAGCTCATTCCAAGCTCCATTTCATTCTGCTGCAGGTTTCTTTGAACCACTGAAGCTGTTGTATTAATAACTGGATTATAAGCATAGCTTGTTGTTTGATCCTTTGCGTGCTTTTGATGCTAATTCTACTTTAGCATTTTGTGTTGTTTTAATGTGAATACTTTAAATAAAGTTAGTTTCCTAAGATGTGCACAGACTTGCTTCAATGGATCAAGCTCTGTTCTGTACATTCATTTTGAGTTTTGTCTCCCACCCAGAATCTGTCAGAGGTGCATGGCATTTGATATAAATTTTCTTTCTCTCAAGAGTGAGATTCAACATCCACTGTAGTACTGACTTCAAAGTGCAGCCTCTATGGAAATTGAGCCTACTTACACTAGATCTATGAGTCACTGTATTACAGTATCTTTTCTGCTGGAGTCCACAAAGCATTTAATAGTCTTCTTCACAAACAACATATTTAGATAGCTCATTTCTAAATGAAAAAAGTCTGAAAAGCATAGCTTCTAATGTCCAGTAAAAAAAAATCCAATCCAAACCCAAAACAACAACACAGAATAGTTTTTTTGGAATTTTTTTTTTTTAATTATCCTGAATGCCTTTTCACACCAGTATGGTAGTGTACATTTGTGCCACCAAATCAGAGTTTCTTCTGGAAATATGTGGTGATTACCTTTGAGCTATAAGTGCTCCAGAGCAGACCTGCCTTCTACAAAAGGAGTCTTCAGGGGTATTTCTGTTACTCTAATCCACTCAAAGTGAGTTGCTGAAAATCTCTGGACTCTCTGAGAGATTAAATGGAATTTATTGGAAGGCACTCTGTTCTGCAAGGAACTCCAAGAACAGTTCTTTGAAAGGACTTATTGCCAGTAAAATGTAGGCACTCTCAAAGCAAGAACAAAGTAAAACTACCATGTATCAGCTAGAAGGAATAAATGAGGAAAGGAATGAAAAAACTTAGTGTGTAGTTGATAATTAATCTGTAAGGTGCTGCAGACTCCACTTAGCTTTTATAGGATCTAGAGAGAGAAACATGTCATCTACCATCACACACATTCCTCTGTTTTTATATTAGTATGTTGTTAGGCCTCACCTCTTCAAAGATTTGTGCACATATTTAGTCTTTACAAATGGTAAAATTAGGCATGTAGGTGAATCTCTGCATGAAAAATATGTGTATTTTTTTTTTTCCCCACATCAGCCAAAGTAAACTGCAAGGGCAATCAGGGAAGATTTCCAAACCATTGTGTTTAGACCTGCTTGGAGGGGTTCCAGAAATGCATCTTCCTCAGATTTCTTTGTTACCCCTGAGTATCAGGATTGTGACGGATACATATGATTTCATTTATCTGAAGTGCTTTACAGTGAATTTTCATTTTCCAGAGTTTTCAAGAGGCAAAAAAAAGTTCTCACTAGTGAAAAAAACACAGAAAATGCACTCATTTTGGAGCAAAAAGGAACAATCTGCTTTAATTAAAAACCAAAAGCATTTTATTACTCAGATAATAATTTTCTACAGATCTAGCTCCTGCTTAGGGAGGCTCTGCAGTACACCTTTCCCTTTCAACCCTTGTTCTTTGGTGTATTCATTTCATTTAAAAACAAGGAACTGAAACATTACAATGTGGAGTGAGGAAAGACAGCCTTTTAATACCATTTGGTTGCTTGCCAAACCTTTTGCAAGCATTCCTGTTAGGACATATTATGTGAGCATATATACTACATTATACATATACAGCACATTTCCATTCTTACAACATGTTTAAACTTCTCAGTTATAAATTTCTTTAACATCTAGATTCGCCTGGGAAAGCAAACCTGCACAACCTGCCCTTGTCCTTCCTCCTTGGCAAGGTTAACGTAGCTTTTGTCATGTTGGGAGATCTTGAAGACAAGGTCAGCACTCCACAGCAGCTTGCAAATGGATGTGTTTAAAGGGGAACGGGAGAAAATCAGAGAGGAAAGCTGGATGGGTTATGTGTGGTGAAAAGATAGAAAAGTGATAGTTAGAGATCAGAGTATGTTGATTCAGTTGCATAATTTGGCCTCTCTACCAAACACAGGTAACAGTTCACCAGGGGAAATTTTTCTGCTTGCCTGTTCTCCTCCCAAAAAAAGAGGAGGGAAGAGGAAGGGAAAAAGGAAGCAATTCTCAGATCTACCCCATTGTTTTAATAGAACCAAGCTGTAGCAGAACACAGGTTGGGAGCATTTGGAGCATTGCTGAGTGACATGTTCCCTGCCTGGATTTTTTGTTTGCTTGTTTGTTTGTTCGTTTGTTTGAGTTCTTTTTGAGAGAGGATTTGTTTTGGGTAGGTTTTGTTTGGTTTTTGGTTTGGTTTGGTTTGGTTTGAGGTTTTCTTAGTTTTTATTTTTTTCTCTTCCTTTGGAAAGGGTTGTAGTAAACTCTATTAAATATGAAAGCTTATTACACAATGCATTTTGGATTTTTTTCATTAAACATGAGGCAAGTTCTTCAAGATGCTTTTCTTGGTAAGAATTGACAAAGAGTGCCAATGGGAACACTTATATGATCCTTTATGTTTTCCTGCTTGAAGTATGTGAACAGTGAATGCATCTGAGAAATGCCTGTAGGAATGCACTTCATTTCTTCTTCCTCAACAAGTTCCTACATGAACCTATTACTACAGAATGGAGATTTCCTTCTCATGTCTTTGCCAAAAACCTTAAAAAAATACCAAAAAAAAAAAAAAAAGGCAAGCAAAAAAACTTCTCACATTAAGTTCAAGACAAAAGGAAATAAGTTGTCTGTAGGGAGACTGATGCACACTCTCTTAAAATCCTGTTCCTACTGAAGTCTCTGAGATTTTTGATGCTATAAAGCATGGCCAGATTTTCTTCACTGATGATGAAAACTTGGCCTTGTATTTCTTTGGAAAGTCAGTTTTATTCTTTGCTTTATCTCATCAAGGGGTTTCTAGAACAGTGGTGTGCTGCAATGTTATCCAACATTTTCTTGTGATGTAGACCCCTGGGGCCTGATGATGTTTTGTCCTGTAGTATTTTTGGCAGCTGCAAAAGGCTAAGGAGCACTGCCCTGAGAGAGAGGAGGTGTGCTACAGGCATTGGCCCTGCATGGACTGCTTACACCCAGCACGAGACAACAAGGAATTCAGCAGCGTTGTTCTCATAAGTAGAGCTGTTCCCTTGCCAAGATAGTGCCTGTCCTCTTGCAGTGCCACCACATTGCAGACTCACCCTATCTCATTGTTCAAACAACAAGCCTAAACAACAGATAATTTTGTTCATTGCCCCAAATCTGGGAAGCTAGAGGGGAGGTGAGAAGGGAGTCCAGCAGAAGAGAAGATACTGAAATTTTAAGCTAAATTCAAAACTTAGTGTTAAATTTGTGGGATCTTCAACATCTTTTCCTTGTCACCTGGATTGTTTTAAAGCAAAAAAATGTTATTTCGAAAGGAACAGTACAAATTTCATTTAGGAAAATATTGAAATAAGCACCTTGTCCAAACAAGCCTTTCAATTTTAAAAATATCATAATAGAAATGTCAATTTAAATGTTTTCCTGTTAATTTTTGATCTCCTCCCCTGTCAGATTATTAAAATATGTATTTCTTGCCTTCTCTTAAATTTCCTGGGAGTTGTGAGGAGAGAGAATCTTTTTAAAAAGCTCTGTTTGCCAAAGATGGCCCAAATAATGTATTTTTATGCCTATTGATTTTCATCCTTCCTGTGTAAGCTGTAAAAATATCTGCTTTTTTTCCACAGAAATTCTTATTCTGTGATATGTACTCCAATCTTCTTTATCCAAAATACTATTACTAATACCTTTATCTAAAAATGCTAATTTAATTTCTGTGAATCTTTCTTCCTGCTGTAATGGAAAACCCCTCAAGTATATTACCATGTCTGCTACTGTTTGCTGTATCAGTTCCACATGCTAATGCGATTTCCTGTAAGGGGAGAGAGAATATATTCGTTCTGCAGTGAAATCAGGGAAAGAAAAAAAAAAAAAAGAAGAGAAAACCCTGACAGTGCTTTAAAGAGAGTAATCTCAATGGAAAGTATCAAACTGGTTGTATGGTATGAGTGTTAGACGTAAAATCTTGCTCTAGCACAGACTCCAGACTTTCTCCACTTTTCTGGCCAGTGACGGATATTGTTTCTGCCACCTGTTTGGAGACAATTGTGCAACTGGGGCTGTGGAATGACGTCCAGTTGCCTTTTTTAGAATATGAATAGGGCTTTTGAAATTGGCTGTACTGAGCAGTTTGGGGCTGAATCACTCTGTAGGCTTGCCAGAGAAAGCGTTCAGCTGATGGACATGAGCCAAAGCCCACTGAATCTCACAGCAAGGCTGTTTTTGGCCGCGGTAGGCTGTGGCTTAAGCTCTGTATGAATGACAGTTTCTTTTCTGGAATTATCAAAAAACCCTATGATATTTAGTTTCTTTCTTTTGCCAAAGTGTTTCACCTATGTTTTTTTTCAGTTGGAACCACCACTGCCTGGTTCTGCTCTTCCTTCCTCTGAGAGGGATGTTGGGTTTGATGGTAACGTGGATGCTTCATCATGAAAACGTCAGGGGTAAGGAGCAATCTCAGGGCTCAGCTGGCCGAACTGCTCAGTACCCACTGTCCACTCTTACTCACTTTTCATTTCTGAGTGTATGCTATTTTGAAGTGCCTCAAACACTGTCAGACTCCAAGTTATTTTGGATGTGAGCATGTCATTTCCCTGCCTTCTGCTGCAATCACAACTGGATCCTGCAGCACTTCCCATAACAGGCCTCGGTTATCAACAGCAGGAGTTGCAGTGTATTTCCCTTCGCAAAGACTTTGTTGCCAGTTGGGAGTTGTTACTTGTTTATATCAGGCTGTGAGTAATGCCCTTTTGCTAGCGCTGTACACATTGTTTTTGGGTTTTTTGACATTTATCCCGTCTGTTGTTAGACAATGTTAGCTTTGCAAGTTGCAAGGAAAAATCTTTTCTCCTCAGGTGTCTTTTTTTCTTCATTTTACTCTTTCTTGGTTTTTTTTTTTTTTTGACATTCTTTTCCAATTTTAAAGGTTAAAAGCATAAACAAAAAAATAGAAAAATTAACAAGCTTAGGGGCCTTTCCCAGTCTGCTACTCACTGCTGTGAATGAAGTTAAACATAGATTTCTGTGTCCACTTTCAGGCTTCTCAGATGCCATTTCTTTTGAGTCTCCTTTACGTCTGTTACAGTACACTTCTTTCATGCTATTTTCCTTGGTTTTGTGGGATGCAACCTAAATTTTACCAGCCGCAGCATTTCTGTTAAATGGTAGGATGATCCCTTTCTCTGCAGACCTCACTCCACCATAATTCATGTAAAAAGACCTTATCGTGTGGGCCATTGAGCACGTCCTATGAGAAGAACACTTAAACCATACTTATTTTGAATATTGACTTTCAGTATTTGGTCCATCACTCTGAAGTCAAAACTTGATAATGAAAACTGTTAATGATAACTTTAGCATCTCTTTCATTCTTTTTCATTTCACAGATAGATGAGATGTTTTATCATTCCATCTGCTTACTTCCCAGCTTTTTTCTGTGTTTTTGTTCCAACAAAGTTGGCTTTAGCATGACTGTGTAGACTGTGAGCCACTATACATTGCTGTAATGGTGTCAAAACTGTGGAGGCACCTTCAGACCCAAATCATATTACTTGTCCTACATTTCTACATAGAAGATGGACAGCCCATGCCTACGACACTACTTCCTTGTGTTGCTTCTTGCACATAGATATATATATAAATCTGCTCCAATAGCCCACTGTGAGGAAATGTTCCAATTTCACATGGCCCCTATGGATCACGCTCCCTCTAGACCTGCTGAGAAGAGGAGTGTTTTTGATCTTCCACACTGGCCAGCACAAAACTGTCTGTTTTGTAAGTTTATGGTCCTGTACACCTTTCCCACCAGAACTCCATGTCCCATTGCAGTGAATTAGAACCTCACTGGAATGTTCTTTCTTACTTCAGTTATTTTTCACAAACCTCTTTAAAATAACTCTTAACCCTAAATTTATGGGTTAACATCTGCACTGTGAGTTCTACACTGACAGTTATTTTAGGAGAAATTTGTCAGAACTTCTGATCGGATCCTAATTTTATGGTTGTTCTTCTGTCTTTAGCCACTTCTTTGAAGTTTTCCCCCACTTAGGACTGTGGAAGGGTTTGTGAGAATATTCAAAGAAACAGATGACTGTTGTTAAGACTCTGCCTTCTCTCTAGAACTAATTCAGCCATGGAGGAAAATAAAGGAACAATATGCCCTCAGGTATGCTTTCCCTTATGCATATACTCATGTCCCATGAAAATATTTATCTGTAAATTAGCAGCTTCGTTTAGTCTTGTCTCTCAAGGTTATCTGGTTGCAGGGTATAGTATGCACTTCATAATAAGTGAAAAACAAGTTTAATCACTGGAATTCTGTTATTTTCATCTGCAACGAGATGCAAGATCAAGGTAACAATTTTTTTTGCCATCTAGAGCTGTGGGGTAACAGGCTGCTGCTGGTTTTCCCTGTAGACAACAGCAAAGAACACGTTTTGTGTCAAAGTAATTGCACTAGCAGGTGCCGTTGAGCAACTGTGTTTTGGTTGCAACACTATTGTGGCTCATTGCTTACCACAAATGTTTATGTATAAAAAAATTCAGTTCTGCTTTTAAATTCCTATTCAACTGACAAGGGAGAATAGGGCAGACAATGATGAAGCAATAACTACGGTTTAAAAGGGAGCAAGTCTCCTTCCCATTTCTGGTGGGTGCATACCACTGTTCTATCACAAGTCCTTCCTCAGGCGTTTATCACAGCAACTGTAAACCGGCATCCAGCGCTGGCAATGCCAAGAGCTGTAGGAAGCGGGAGAGATTGCTGCAATGGCATACATGCTGGTGTGACTATGTCACATGTTCAGGGAATAATGTAATTTCATGCACCAAGCTCTCCTTGCTGAGGGCTCCATGTGCAGCAGACTGTCTTCTTGCCAGCCTTCCCCATGTGCTCCACCACGGGGCTGGGCTGCTCCTGCTGCAGGAAGAGCAGTTGGTGAGAGGTGCTGTGAAGGGAGGGCTGGCAGCAAAGCACCTGGGAGCCCAGGGCATTTAGGGTGCACAGAAACAGTTATAGGCTTGGTTCCTCCTAGTCTTGTGAATCCATGTAAATTTGCTTGCTGAAACCATCACCTGCTTGTGCCAGGCTCAAGACAATGTTTAGTTTGAGCTTTTCAAGGCTGTGGACGGCTGCAGAGAAGGGCACTTCAAAGATATGCATGAGCTGAAATGCCCCATGTCTGAGCTGAAAACCTTGTGTGAGATGCCCTGGGGGTGTATTAACAGGTTGCAGGGATGTACACTGAGGTAAAAAGACAGATATAAGATCTCCAAAAGATGGATTCACCAAATCAAAATTCAACAACCTAAAGATGGTACAAGTGGCTTTAGCTGTCTCCTTAGTGTCCCCATAAAACCAGTACACACCTCATACTGTCTAACCTAAATGTCTATATCCAAATTAGTGTGTGTCTCTTTTTGGAAGCCAAACATTTATGCTTGCATCCTGCCAAATGCATGCAATATAGACATCAGCTCCTCACAGCAACACACTGAGAACAGTCTGGGGACAGAGCAGAAATCCAACAGTGTTGTGCTTTTTTTTTGTCCAGCACCTCCACCTCTTTCCAGCTCTCTCTCTATCACAGGGCTGAGAAGCATTTCCATGTCCTTCGCTGTCCTACTCCCAGCTCCTTCATTTTCATGCTTGTGAGAATGAAAAATACTGTCATGGTATGGGATGATGCTTTCAGTTTGGGTGATATTCGTAATTGTTTTTTTTAAGGACATATCCCTACACTGTTGCTAAAAGCTGTTTATATGCATGGCTGTGGAGGAGTTTCCTTGTTCTTGTCTGCTTGGCATCTTTGCTGCCCTTGGAGCACTCTAGTATGATGTGATTACCATTGCTTTGTATTCTTCAGAACACTGTGTTTTTCTTTGTCAAATCCCTTTCTTACACAATGCCCATGCTATGGGTATCAATAGCGTTTATATTGTTATTTCTTTTCTTCCTTTTTTTCCCCTCTCTTTAAACAGCTCAGTGAAACTGCCAAAGCTGTCACATGTTTCAACTGAATAGCCACAATATTGTGGTGCTGTGCAATACTTTGCCTTTCCTCTCTCTCTACCCCAGATGTCACGTTCCCTTGCACTGACAGATCTAAAATGTGGTTGGAGACTCCTGGCATAGACTGATGTTGGTCTACTGATGGGAAACTGCTGAGAACCACTTTCCACCAGGACAAAACTGCTGTATCCAAAGGGACATCAAGGGCACTACTTATCTGCTCATGCCAGTGTTTCTGACAGAAGACATGGCTGACCAGTAAACTTTGCTGCTTTTGAAAGGGATTTCCTCTTTTGGGCTCTCTGAATAATTTTTGAGGCAACATCAGGCTAAGAAGACCTCTGCTACCTGACACAACCTTTCTCGGTCATTTTTGGGGCACTTGATTATCTTAAGATATTCATTTTTGTATATAATAAGGCTAAAGTGGACAAAACATGGTACTGAGTCTTTTTCTAGTTCTTATGACTGCTTTCAGTTTTGTAGAGGAAATCTAATGCTTCAGAATGGGCTATTCTATTGAACTTCTAATAATTGCCTTCTCCCACTGTCAACAAGCATGAGCTTGGGACCTGCCCTTGGGTGCCACTCTCAGGGTTGCAAATTTGCCCGGGGCACAGCAGTGAGGAAATCTCAGCTTGTGCATCTCCCCTCATCAAACTGAAAGCCAGGACAGTTCACTAGACATTTTTTAGACTAGATTTCTGATTTTTTTCACTAGACTAGATTTTCTAAATTCTTGCAAGACATTTGGATAAAACTGGAGGCATGGAGTGACTAATGAAACTGGATGAGATGAAAGTGTATAAATTTTATCTTCTAACAGCAAATTTCATGAAAAGGATCTGAGGGATTATCTGAATGTGAAGCTTAAGCTTAAACTTGTGGATTTTGAGACTACAAAATTAAAACAAAACCAACTAAACACACACAAAAATGTGGGATCATACACTTGGGGTAGAATAAGCTGTTTCAGTCCCATATGGCATTTCCCCATACCAAGAGTGTTTGTTCTCTGCAGCACTGGGGCAATAGCTGCCATCCCACTGCAGAGCACGACAGATGGTGAAGAGGAAAACTCTGCTCGGCTTTTGGTGGGTTTCTGGGCTTTCTTCTTTTGGCTATTTACATGGCATGGGAGATGAAACAGCCTGATTAAAGGGAGCCATTTTTATCTACCACTTTGTTAAGCAAAATACCCACAAGGTTATAACTCATCTGTTTTGTTGCAAACGCAGGTGAAGGACAAGAGGTGATTTATCTTGAAGTCAAAGGAGAACTGTAACTTCCTACAGCAGGAAACCACCATCTACAGAAAGAAGGTTGCAGGGTAACATCTAAGCTGGAGCTGGGACTTTGGAGGCTCAGAAGCAGCAGGAGGATGAGGAGGGAGGGAGCAAGGCTGATCTGGCTCTGGCATGAACTGCTGCTGTTCGGGAGGCATCGGCCCCAGGGTGGGAGCAGGGCACGGTGGGACATGAGTCACCTGTGGGAAAGGCTGGGGCTTCTTCAGCCAGCCAGGCAGCAGGACACCCTTGGTGATCTCAGGTTGTTACCTGCTCTTCCCCTGTATGGAGGCAGCAGCGGCTGTCCCTGAGCTTGGGCCCGATACCAGCACTGTTTCAGTGGCACCATGGCACACTGGTGCTCTCTGTCCCATTTCAGACCCTGCTGGGAGGGCTGTTGTGTGCTCCCATGTGCCCACTGGGGCTTTCTGTCACAACCAAAATGACCAGAGGGGGAAAATGCTCTTTTCTCTGGTAAAAAAAAAAAAATACCTAGGCAAACGGTATCACACTTACTTCCTCAAATAATAATTAAAACCTGTAAGCCCAGTGAAAAACTGCTTTTGTTACTAGGAAATTTCCACTTGAGTTAAAATCCAACGGAAGATTAGTATTTTTAGGGGTAGAGAGATCATCTCACATGCTTTTGATTACTGGTCATATCTATGATTAGATTGCTTAGTAAAAAAAAAAGAGGTATCTCCACTGTGTGTGACTTGGCTGTGCTGGCCGTGGGCCATCCCCTGAGTGCTGTGTGCCTCCCCACCTGTGGGGCTGTGCAGCGTTGCTGGGAGTGGGGCAGTTGTGCTCTACAAGGATGAACGCTCTGCCCTTGGCAACAGCTGTGCTCGCTGAGGGGCTGCCCTTTGCTCTCAGATCCTGACAAGGCAGGTGCTGGTGGTAGGAGGGAAAAGGAGGAGGGGAGGGGTGGTTTGCCCAAAAGAAGATAGTTTCTGTTTAACTACACAAAATCATATGCTGCACACCTTCATGTAAGAAGTCCACAGTTTTCCTCATAGTGCTGTTGCTGGGAAGGGGAGAGGCTGCTTAAAGCCAGTTTCTCTTTTTGGCTGCAGAATGAACATTCACTATCCCCTTTTGGAAGTACTCCTTACCTGACCCTGAGGAGAAATATTTCCCTTTACCTTGGACCAGCACATGTGGCAGTTGCTTTTGCAGCACCTTCCAAAATTTCCTTGGATGAAGCAGGACTTGACCCTTACTCAGGAGTGGGTCAGCACTTTTTATATCTGTTCTTTGACTCAAAGACTTTTTCCTATCAGAAGATATTTTCTGGCTAACATTTCTACATTTCTAAATGGATAGCTCTAACATTTTGCTTGTGTGTCCCCACACCCATAAGATTTTTAAAAATTAACTTCCAGTCAGGAACTATTGAGATACTTAATTTTTAAACAGTTATTTTCTTATCAGTGTCCTTCCCAGTGGTTTATTCCCACAAACGTCTACTTTCATTGTTGTGCAGGGCAGAAACACAAGCTGGCATTCAGCAGTCTGACAGTAAAACATGAACTGGAGCAGTAACAACCAGGTAACCTGGCATGATGCAATCCATAGGAATCACTCTCAGATGTTAGCTTGGGGCTGGGCAGAGAGGGGAATAGCAGATGTACCTTCATGATATTTAAAATACAGATGACATTTAATATTTTAACTGTTTTCTTAAACTGATCTGATATTATGTTTTCTAAATTTTAGAAATCAGGACAAAGGCATCCCTGAGCTCAGAAGAAACAAATACCCTTCCCATCACAGTCTAGGAGAGATGCATATTTCAGGTTTTTTTCATTGGTACAGCTACAGTCTGCTCACCCCTCCTCCTTCCTCCCCTCCTGCCAAGCGTGCAGTTCCAGAGAGCCTTGCCAGGCTGATATGGGCTCTGTGCTCATGAGCAGTGACGATGGGAATGCTTGAGGGTCTGAACGTCTGCACTGCTCTGGAAATTAAAAGTTGATGGGCTATGACTGTACCTGGATTATGGTTCTTCCTGAAAACTGAGAAAGTGGAAAACAATGAACATAGATGTTAATTTCCTGGGAAAGAGGGAAGAGGTTTACATTTCTATATTTATAGATGTGGGGAAAAAAGCTCATTTGAGGTATGTGAATATCCAGCAAAATCTTTTTCCCTTCACTCATGCAAGTTCTCCTGCTAGCACTGGGGCAACTATTTGTCCCAGGTTCTGAGTGGGAAGAAATTGCTCATAGTGTTGTTTCAGGGCATTCGTGCTCAGATTTGCTCCCAGCAGAATCAATGGGGTTGATGTTGTTATGAAAGCAGCAGTGAGGGTGGCTGCTTCTCATCAGGTGATGATACAGAAATCAGGAAGAAGTCACATTTTCCCTTCTTACACAAGAGAGAATGGCAATTACATTTTGTTCTTTGCCTTTCTTTTAGCACAGCTTTTCTTTAACTCTTCAGCTTTACTCAGCTCTTTGACAGCTAGTTCATTTTCGATAAATAGAACACGATTTTTGTCTCGATCCAGTCAGATTTCTGTACTGATTGCTGGGCTTAAAATGCTACAGGTCTCTGCGTGAATCACAAGGAGACAAAAGACATCTCAGATTTCATGGCTGTTTACAGTAGGGCTAATATAAAATCCTTTATCCAGCAAAACACATTAGCGCAAAACTCAGAGGACTAGAAAAAATTACTTTGCTTGATTAGCTTCAAGCTGACATGTCTGAAAACATCAAACAAGAATCAGTCTGCTTTTGAAATTTGTTTCCAGTTACAGAACATGACCTTCTGGATTCCCAGCAACATCACATCCTAACTTAAAAGAGCTGCACTTTCACCACAAAGGTGTCCCCACAGACTCTGCTGTGTGGGATAAAACCACTGGAGACCCCTGCTGAAATCCCTCATCCATGTTGAGCGGTATGGGGAAACAGAATGATCTGCTGAAGATGTAGAGAACAAGTCCTATGAGGAGTGGGTGAGGGAGCTGGAGATGTTTATCCTGGAGAAGGGGAGACTGACGAGAGACCTTATCATTCTCTACAATTACCTGAAAGGAGGTCATAGCCAGGCAGGGGCCAGCCTCTTACAAAGGGCAAGCAACAGAACAAGAGGAAATGGCCTCAAATTGCACCAGAGGAGGTTTGGATTGGAGATTAGGAAAATCTCCTCACCAAAAGGGTTGTCAAGCACTGAAACAGGCTGCCCAGGGAAGTGGTTGAGTCACCATCCCTGGATGTACTTGGATGTAGTGCTTAGGGACATGGTTTATTGGTGCACTTGGCAGTGTTTAACAGTTGGCTTTGATGATTTTAAAGGTCTTTTCCAAGATAAGCAATTCTATGATTTTGTGATTTTATAATCCCATCTCCTTGTCACCCTCACATCCCACCCTTTCAGCAGCAGAGTCATACAACAGAGAGAAGTTGTACTTGAGGCAAAGGATATTCCTTCAGCAAGCATCATCTTGGTAATAGAATTGTTTGCATTGTCCCCAAATATGGGATTTTTCAAATGGATTTTCAGGATATTCCAGTAAAGTTTCTCTTTATCTTTAAACAATGCAACCCAAATCTTTTGCTGTTTACACAGCAGACAGGTAATGAGTGGCCCAGTCTGAGCCACAAGAAGGGGCAAAGCACAGCCCTGCTGGCCCAGGCAGACTTATAAACCAAATTGCAAGACACCATCTCCCCATGGTTTTTTTTTCTCACTGCTTTCTTCATGTGAGAAGATACAGTCCTCTAGCATGAGAGATGGCAAGAGATCTCTGCCAGACGTAGAGCATCGAGTATTGAAACAACAAAGATCCAAGGTCCCAGCACAGAAGAGGGAAAAAGATTTCCCTGCAAGATTTTATTTACATGTCTTGCTAAGGGTCTCAGTAGGGAAGGTAGGAGGCAAGCTGTTACATGAGAAGGAGGTGAGAAAGGAAATAAACCTAAAATGATTAGGTGTTTCTTTTTGGGGCTATGAAACAGGACTCTGCTGATTTAAAGTGGGTAATCGTCTCTCCAGTCTGTATAGCACTTTCAAACAGGTGACTTTAGCTCATACAGGTTTTAGTAGACTGAAGTCATATAAAGAGGCAAGGACCAAGAATATTCCAGCACTCTACACACTGTAAAACAAGCATCCAGTGGTTTTTTTTCTGTTTGTTGGTTTGGTTTTTGGTTGGGGTTTGTTTTTTTTTTTCCCCCAGTGAGTATTCTGTGTGTTTATTTTTCATTCCCTTTAGCAAAAGTATCAATGAACAGAATTTTAGAACCAGGCCTGAACACACTTCTTTCAGACCCTTACAAGTGATTTACTGGTATTTACCCAGTCAGGATAACCAGGTCAATTGTTTTTGGCACAAATCCATAAGCATCAGTTCCTCTGTCTGGCAAATGCTATTTTTGTAGCAATCATTGGGACTGCTGTCTAGTCCACTTCCAAAACTACCTGATAGAAAACAAGGAGCAGACTTAGCAAAACAGTCAAGTCCTTGTAGAGCAAAAGCAGTCATCCAAAGCAGGTGATTTCCATACATATGTGAAGTAGTCCAGGGAACTGCTAAAAATATTTGCAAACCAAATATATAGCTCCAGTTCACAATGGGTGGAATTTTCTTCAATGCCAGAGTTTAAAAGTGGGACCTATTGTACATTGACAGCAATCTTCAGCACATAAGGAAATTTCATCCTATGACCTGCTTTGGTTTTGCCCTTATCCTTTAAAATTATCTGCCAAACTTATCTATAACATCCAATATTTGCATGGAATATCTTTGGAAGCAGTTGTATAGAATAAAACTTATTTATATATTGTGTGAGGTGACAGCTCATAAGTTATGAGAAGTGCTTAATGCAATCAGTTAATAAGTTTAATTCTATAATCAATTTATAATCTTTATACAAATAGAAATAAAACATAAGACTGAGCATTCACCAAGCTTAGAAGGATGTCTGCTCCAAATTTTAGTCTTGAAAAGTGAGCAGACCTTTTTTAAAGTAAAGTGCTGCTCTTTATACAACCAAGAATATGCTACAAAATTCAGTTTTCTAAGATACTTTGTAAACTTTTTCCCTGAAAACTGTTGCCAGATTTTAGTCTGTAAAAGTCGTCAAAGAATGAAATAAATCCATACTCCAAAGACTGGAAAAAGGGCTGGTTTGCATTTTAATTTTAGGCATGATATCAAAATAGTTCTGTATTTCCACTACTAATTCAATAATCTAAATCATGTTTACATGATGCTGACCTAGCAAATGGTCATTACAACTCAGGAAAAGGATCTTGGAGTAGCTGTTGCCAAAATCAACTCAGTGTGCAGGACAGACAAATAAACCCAGAAAATCTTGGGCATCATCAGGAAGGATGTTGAGAACAGGAGATGCTTCATTTTCTGCTGCTTGAAATCTCATGTGTCTTCATCTTGACTATCGTGTGAAATCTTGGTCTCTCATCTCAAGGAGGATTTAGTGAAGGTGAAAAGGGGCAGCTGCAATGTTCAAGAGGGTAGAGCAGCTGCCTTAAGAGATTAAATATCTGGGATTGCTCAGCTGGGAAAGCAGGAGGTTTCATGATAAAATGAAGATGGTGGATACATTGAGTGAGGAACTGTGGGCCTGTCCTACTTGATCAAACTAGAAGAAGATCAACTTAAAATTAGTAAAAGGAAAGATTTCTTTTTTTCATTGGGCATCAAACTTCTGGAGCTTGCTGCAGATGTTACCAGCAGATCAGAAAGGGGTAAGACACATCTGTGAATACCAGAGGTAATAGGCAAGGAGGTGCCCTCTAGCATCTCCAGCAAGGCTAAAGGAGTGAAGAATGTGTCCTTGCTCACATGCACTTCCCAGATTGGATCTGTTTTCTCACTGCTGAAAAACAATACCATGCAGCATGGCCCTGTGGTCTGACTCAGGAGGCACTAGTTGCAGTTTTATTCTATACAGCTGCTCCCTGTGATGGAGAGCATTTTAGTGTTTGTTGTACAATACTTTTCTAAAAACAAGAGCAAGCAAGCTGACAGTGTGACAGGATGGGTTACTGAAATAGTAGCTGGAACTTTTCCCTCCAGGAAAGGCGAACATTCCTGGAAACGCTTAGAAATTTTTACTAGCAACATATTTTCCCCCATTTTCTCACCATTGTTTTGAAACAATAAGGAGTGATGCACAAACCATCCAAACATAAGAAAAGAGGTGTCACAATACTGTATGTGTCCATAAAATACAGATAAAAGCGTAACCTCTATGAGGAGACAAGTCCTTGTAGAGTATTTTCCTTTCTGTTCTCTTTTCACATTTCATGTATCTGTCCCAGTTTTAGTAGGTTAACAGTACTCTGTAACTCCTTAGTTTTCATTTGCCATCTTTTGTAAAAGCTATCCAGTCTCACATCCCTGAGTCTCAAAGCAGCTTGCTGGAAGGTTTCTGCCTACCCTTGATATGAGATGAAGAGTGGAGCTTGAAGAGAAGTATTTGTTAAAATCTTCATTGCTCAAATATGTTTCCTGATAGCATTTCCAGACCTATATCCTTGAATTTCACATTGTCAAAATTGAAGAGACAATAACTCTTTGTTTCTGGACAAAGAAATTCACGCTGTCCTGTTGTGTGAGTCCTGTAGGCAGCATGAGAGCTTCTGGAGTGTGAATCCTTTGCTCACAGGCTCTTTTTCATGCAGGAGGTGCACATGGCCATTTCCGTTTTTTCCTCTCATGCACACTGTACCACTTATTAAATGGAGGATGATCACTGTAGAATTTTCTCTGTGCTGCCTCATAAATAATAAATAATAAACAAAGATGTGTGAAGCTAGGCATGAAGGATATTGGTGGTTTGCCATTTATCTTTCAAGCAGCAGCCAGATATCTCCTGCCAGTTGTTGTGCATTTTGCCAGGTAAATTTTATGGTTGTCTTGTTGGATACCCTGTGTGTTTGTTCACATATTTGTAGGGAACACTAAGCTCATTTCAGGAGGGATGCATGTGGGTTTGCTGAGAGACCAGCTGAAGGCAAGACAGTGAGCTACCAGTGCAGATGACCTGGATTCTTAACATTTGCTATGTTTTTTCAGACTTTTGCCAAAGACTTTTGGTTTTGCAGCTTTCTGTTTCCAGCCTGGTAACAACTGCTATTCAACCCTTTCTCTTGCAGCAGAAACCCAGAGCTATGAATCTGCATGCCCTTACTCCCAGTTGCAGGTATCCTTACATAGTCTACGGTTCACTGATGCAGAAGCTGTAGTCTATGGTCTGTGTCTGTGTGGTAAATAAATATTTGAGAAATTAAGTTCAAAAGAAAGCATTTCACACTTCTGACCCAAAGCTGTCCCAAAAATAAAAGTCATATTCATAAAGGCTGGAGCTTCATATATGAAATTTCTCAAAGTATTCACTCCTCTAATGGAAGACAGCAGGTGACCTACAAATTAAAATTAAGTTACAAACCACTACAGTGTTCTTTCTCTTTGGCTGTTTTTATGGTTTGGTTTGGTTTTTTCATTGTTTTAGTTGCTGCTAAACAAACCATCATTTGTGTTTTTTGTAATGTATTAAATGTTGATAGATTAATAGACATAGTTACTCTGTCAGTGGCGTGGGGAAGTAGAGCCCTTCTGGAAGCCCTCAGCAGAGCTTGTGCCCACGAGGAATACTGAAAGTGTTCCTCAGGCTTCCCTGCTACAGCTGAGAAGGAGAATGGTAACAAGACTCTAAGGTATGTCCGTGCAGAGCAGCTGTCAAAGTGCCATACTACGTTTTGCATGTTTCCTAGGTAGGTCTGCCAAGAGCTGGCACACTGAGGAGATAAATCTGCGATTCTTGGAGCACCACAAGACAGTGGCCTCAGAGAAAAGATCTCTGGGTTGAAGTGGGGCACCTGCTGCAGCCCTTTGCTTTCCAGGCACAGAACGCTTCTCATGTCACAGAGAGGTAGTTGAGAATGCGATATGGTCTCTGCTTACGCATGAAATAAACTTGTTTTCTGTTTGGACAACTCCTACCTTGGGGCATATTTTTGGACATGCTATCTTAAACTGCAGAAGATCCAATGAATGCACAAACTGGCCATCTGGATGCTTCAGGTGAGATTTATCCCTGAGCCAAAGCTAACAGAAATCTTAGACTTATGCCTTTCTTTGGAATTTCACTGGGGCTTTGCAAAGCCAGCTCAAGGTTTCTTTGCAGAGGTGCCCAAAATATTACAATAATAATGCAAAAAAATTTACTTCCTGACAGAAAGTAAAACTAGAGGCAGAATGAACATGGAATGGAGACAGGTGGGTAGTGCTGTGGAGAGTCAGCTTGCTGCTCTCACTGCTGCCAGGAGGACAGGGGATGTCTATACCTGCTTCTGATAGATATCCCCCCAGTCTTCCTCCCTTGCTTTGCAAAGGGAGCAGGCACAGCTGTCTCTGGCACAGCTGAAGCTGCCAAGGATGTTTTGTTGCTGCCCACAGTATTGTGAAGCTTTGTTCATAGTCAGAGTTCACTGGGGTGCTCTGGCTTAGAGATAGAAATCCTTTCTATGGTCTGTTTAATCCTGGCTATGTACAGGTGCTCATAACACACCATCCATGGAAGGTTTTTACAGCACTGAGGTTTGTTTGCCTTTTTGAGCTTGGTTTTCATTGTTTCTCAGAAATGATTTTTTCTCTTTAGGTTTGTCATTTGCAAAATGATTCATGACCACTGTCTGTGTGGGTACAAGGACTTGACCACAACTTACAATTTCTGAGCTCATTTCCTAGATGAAGTCACAGATTTTATGCACAAATTTAGGAAGTTACTTCAGCTCATCCAGGCATCACTTCCCTACTTGCATGTAGCTTTCCACTTCAGTGGAGATTGTCACAGCATCTCAACTTATATGTGAATATCTAACAGCAGAAATCATGACCCTCTGGTTACTCAAATTACTATTTGAAGTAATGTCCTTGATAATGACTGTGTAAAATTTCAAGCAGTTGAACAGCAAAGGTCAGAGTGTAGCTTTAGGTGCAGTCTTCGTGCAAACACTAATTGCATCACTGCAAACGGTTACAGCTCCAGTATGTTTGTCCCTCAGCCTCTTTCCCAGCTAAACCCTACAAGTTTGAACCAGTCACTGCAATGCAAGCTGCTGACAGAACAGCAATAATGTGTCTGTCCCTCCTTGCCAAGACCAATTAGATTCAAATGTTGCAAACATTTCCAAGACAATTAACATGTTGGCATTAAGCGGGGGTTCACAAGAATTGCACAGATGCATCTGGAACTTTTTAAAGTGCCATGGCAAAGTAGGCATGTGGCAATGCAGTAGGAGAAGGCAGGCATTCTGGGCCATAGGACATCGGGAGCCACTGGAAGAAATGTCTGTGGCAATGTGCCAAACTGGTGGTGTTGAACCTGTTAGATAAGATGTTTGCAGTTTGCCAAGATGCCCTGTTTCCTTCTCACTTTGTTGGTTTACTTTTCCTCTCTGCTGGATGGATCTGGCTCTCCCTGCCTCTTCCCTTCCCTTCCCCAGCAGTGAAGTCCATTTTCTTGGCACACGCTGCTCACAAGTCAGAGATGGTTTGTCCCTCCGCAGCTGGTGACACGGAGGATTTTGGCCCTCAGCAATGCCATCCCAAGTGCATCCTCCTTCCAGCATCTGCAGCAAAGTGCATGCTGCACATGTGGAGCAATCAAGTGTGCATTGCCAGGGAAGAGATGAGGAGCCACACAGGCACAGGCTTCACGAGGAAGTGATTGTCCTGGCTCAAAAATCCCTGCTTATTAACGACACCTTTGGACCCTGGTGCTGTTTGTGTGGGTGCAGTGCAAAATCTTGCTCATGAACATCAGCAGCAGGTCAATCTCTGGCCTTTCTGGAAAGAAGACAGGGCCCGTCTCACTCAAGTCTTTGTGTCTACATATGGAGCTTAGAGGGTTTGGACCATGGTGACTTTTTCTGACCCATAGAAGGCTGATCTGGAGGAAAATACACAGGCTTCAAGATGTAAAGCAACATTTGCTTTGAATACTTTTGGTGGAGGGAAGGAGTGGGGATTCATAGCTAACAAAATATTTCTAACATCTCAGTTTTGAAGGGCACTTTCCTTTAATGGATTCCAAATCACAAATGAGTTCGTAAAAATTGATATGTAGGAAGATCTCTATGAACAAGGAGACACAAGATCAGAGTTCTTTTGAAACTTACTTCATGTGCCACCATTGATGCATTGGTGGGAAAAAAAAATCACTATTTAAGCATTTGGGATTGAAAAGCATCAATAGAAAGATTAAAAATTTTGCCTATATTTCAAAAAATGCCTACTTATTTGGGATTTCACAGTTCTGTCTAAATCTAATGTCTAGCATGAGCAATGCTTTAAGAATCCTGACTTTCCTTATAGTCATTCTATGAAAAAATCAGTTTTGTTGTCAGATGTACAAAAGTGTGGAAAAGCATCCTTTTTGACTAATGATTTGAAAGTGTCCTCAGACTGGACAAGGCATTGTTGGTAAAGCGTGATCTGTAAAGCAGCAAGAGCAAATCAAGATAATATTCTACTTTGCTTTTTATGAGAGATATGATGAGTATCTGCAAGCAAAATAAACCATAGAATTACGCATCTATGGCATGAGAAATGTTGCCCCAAGGAAATTAAAAGCTGCACACAATCTCAAGAGTTAATCCCCACCTTAGACTCTGAAAAGACCCTTGAGTTTCCCTTTGGCAGAGCTTCAATTTCTAGAGGAGTTTTAGTGTGTGCACAGTGGTGCCCTGGTAGGCACACATGGATCTGCGCCCTGCCTGTACCTGCTCAGCAGGAATGTAAACAAGACAGAGACACTGCTCCTTTTAGCTGCTCGATCTCTTGAAATTACCCAAGGAGAAATCTTAGGAGTGTTTCTTGTGTCTCTATGCTGTGTGTGCATGTTTTGTGGCAGAGAAAGGAAATTGTGCTCTTTCCAAGTGAGCCCAAGAACAGAGAATAAACTCCTTGTGACTCAGAGAAATGAGAAGTAACATAAAGCAAAGGTTAGATCTGCAAAAGTGTCATTCATTCACTATACAGCAAATGAGGCTGGGGAAATCCCTGAGCAAAAGCATCCAAGACACACGACGTGACTGCAATCATGTATGTTGGCATTTGACTTGCCTGGTTAAAGCTCTCGTGCTATCCATGTTGTGCAAGAATTGATATGGAAAGGTCAGATACATTGCAGAGCTGAGAAGAGAGCAACTCTGGGGCATTTCAGAACGTTGCAAACTGCTTACCAGACCAAAACCTGCACAGGATTCCTGGGGAGCCCATCTCATCAGACACATTTAATGCTTACTTGGTGCTGCCACACTTTGTGTTTTTTGTTGTTTAAACTGTGTCCTAATGTCCTAAGGAAAGCTGCGAGAGAGGAAATCTATAGCCCATTTCTTATTTTGGTTACTGTCTCATTTTGAAAGACCTCTGATTTTTCTCGTGTCTGACCCTCAATTTCTCCTTAATTAAAGAGATGTCACTGTATATACGTGTGTGTCTATCAAAAGACTCAAATCACTCTTTGCAAAGAACTTTAATATTTCTTCCTTTCTCTGGCAGAGCTAAAAAAACTGTCAGGTGGCACACCTCTTTGACAGTAGGAATAGTGCAGCTGCCAGCTGCTCTTTCACAGCTGTGGATTTCTCCACCATGCCAGTGCTATGCTAATAATTAAAATGACAGAGATACAGCATCCATGTTTGCTTTTCAAATCTAGCATTGAGTAAACTTGGTACTGACCATGTTGTAAGTGCACGAACTCTATTGACCCTTGCCTGCACCACTTGGGAATGCAGTGTACTTAATTATTATTATTTGGAACAGAGGGTTTTATCAATGCATGTTTAGTGAGCAAAGTCACATGTATATCTGTGGGCATAAAACTGTATTCCTTTTCCTTCAAAAGCACAAGAACATGGTTTCCTCATGGTGGGAATCCTGACATTTTTAGAATTAATGGCAGGGTTAAGCCCTGCACTAGGTCAAACTATGAAATTCGGTAGTAAAATTCAATACACATTTAAGCATTTTCAGGTGTGGGGTCTAAGTTCTCTGTGTACCAGTGAAACACTGTTTTTGAGAGGGCTGGGGAGGAGGAGAAAGCACGTGGCTTTGTTTCTTCAGTGCCGCCACATGACAAGAAGTGGCTTACTTTATCCTGTCAGGTGGAGAGCAGGTGGTGTAAGTTATACAGCAGAACAGCTGATTCCTTGAAATGCATCTCAAAACTAGTCTAAAAACCCAAGACAAGCACGGCCTGTGGTTCACTGACAGCTGAGTGAAGGTTTGCATTGTACTGATAACATCCTGTACCTCTGTGCTGGTAGTGTGGTGCATGCACACGTACTCCTTTGCAGCCAGTAACTTCTCAACAGATTTTCACATTGGCTGATTTGGCTGCTTTTTAACAAGTTTATTTTCCTCTTCCTGCCGTGGCTTTATTTTTGTTGCTGTTGCAGTAGTAAAACAGCCCCTGATATTCTCCCTGAAATTCTTCACAGTGCTGTTAATGTTTTGATTGATGTTTTGCCGGAATTGGTTTTGCTGCGGTTTTTTTAAATGCCACATCTGTTCTCAAAGAGCAGTTACTTAATTGGTGTACAGTGCTGGATTGGATTCCGTACCTACGCACGTATTAGCAGGGTACAGAGCTGCACGAGTTGTCAGAACATACTTGCAAAAGAAATGGGAGCTCAGCTTCCTAGAGCAGAAAGGTGACAAGCTCTGCTGACGTGGGAGGTAGCACAGCAGGGTAATGCCCAGGACAAATCAAACACACAGGCCCTGCTGAGGGCTGCAAAATACGGGCAGAAGCCAGGCAAGACTTCTTTGCAGTGGAAAAAGTCCTGCTTTTGGAGACCATTCAATCTAAATAAGAACAAAATCAATAACACTGATGTCTCCTATAATTTGTCTGATATCTTATGGATGGGTAAACACTTATATATAAAAATATAAATGTTATGTATGAAATACTATATATTTTATATATAACATACAAAGAGTATACCCCAGTTTTTCCACAATGCCTTTGTAATAGATAGCAATTTACTTAATCAGTGAGATCATATATCATTCCCATTTCATGGCCTGGGGAATGGCGAAACAGAAATAACATGGCTTGACACAGAGGCCAGAGGTTCAGCGGCAAAACCCTATATAGAACTAAGTTTCATTTGCTGTAGCCCAGTAGTCTGTTTGCTAGGAATTGTTGCCTCCATATTTTGCAGTATGAAAACGTAAAAATATGGAGCAATGGTATTAAAATGCCAGAAATAACTCAAAGAAAACTAATAGACAAATTAAAAAAAAAATTGGAAGCAATATATTTTCTAAGTAGACAAAACCCTTGAATTTTTTGGCCAACTTCACTTGCTCTAGGAGATTAAAAGGAAAATGTGAAAATACAGCAGAACTCCTGAAAGGCCGACTGTTTTGGGATTTTTATTTTCTTTTTTTGTTGTTGCTGTTTTCCTTTCACTCAGTGCACTTAACAAATGTGCTGTAGGCTCAGTTCATGGTAAGAACACATCTTATCTGACAAATAGTAACTGATGCAATATGACTTAAAAGTCTCCCCCATCATGCAGAAATTAAATTCCTCTCTCCAGGGACGTTCCTCAAAGCATAAAGCAGAGCCTTTCTCCACATTTAAAGCATTTTGTTGTGTGAGAAATGACAATGAGCCATAAAATCCAGAGGGAAATTTTTACTGAACACTAACATATGCCCCAAACATGTGCAGGCTGCCAACTGCACTTCAGGCCAGGGCAATGAGGGTCTTGATCTTGTCCGGGTGGAGGGCAATTTAAAGAGATGTTGCAAACAGAGTACTTAGGCCCTGAAAGCCTGCTTTCAAAATAGCAGCAGCAGATGTAGCAGCCAACAATGTGAAGGTGCCAGCTTGTTTTGTTTGCAAATGCATGTCTTATTGTCCCTTTACTATCCTGGCATGCTCTTCTCTTAAAAGAGATGAGAATAATTGTCTCCACCATTATTACTATTATGTATAAAAATGGCATAAAAAGAAGATAAAGGTTGCCTACTCAGGCACTCAGAAGTTAAAAAATAATGGGATTACCGTTGCCTTGACAACATTTCTCTCTCTTTCCCCTGCCCCCAGTTTCATTCTTGGAAATGGCTAAACCACTTTGCTAAAACTCTATCAAATAATTAAATAAAAGATTCAGTTGTGGGGAGACAAATAGCATCAGAAACTTCGTCTTGCCTTTCCCAGAGCCTGACAGAATTCTAGCCAGCTGAAAAATAGGGTTTTATGATGAGAAGGATCAGGTATTGCCACACACTTTTATGGCACTTGTAGGTCCCCCTGCATTTTCTCCTTTAATTTAATTTAATTTAATTTATTTTACACACATCCCTGAAGACCACATTTGATATGCACCCCTTTGTGCTGCAAGAGGTAAAACCATGTAAGCAGCAGCACAGTTCCTTTCAGCTAACCAGGGAGGGTGGGCTTCCCACTCTGGTAAAGTGAAGACTAGGCGGGATTGAAACGGAATGAAACTATATTGGAGGCAAACCCATGCTGGGGTGACCCAAATTCAACCCAAGTTAAAGTGCCTGGCAAATGGAAAGAACTCTGCTCCTCTGGAGAGTATGGGAAGGTCTGCAGAGGTCCTGAGCTGGCAGCCCCTGCGGGCAGGTGACAGTGCCTGGTGACATCGGGTTCCTCTCCAGCTGAGCTCTGAATGAGGTCAGGCAAGAGACTGACAAATGGCTCTGCCTTGTCAACACTGCTGTCCTTGGTGCTGTTGTCACCCAGCAAACGGGAGGGCGAAGGAATTGGCATTTGTGCCCTCTCCAAAGCTGGAGAGCAAGTGGAAACAGGACCCATGGAGGTATCTGTGTTTGCTCATACTATTTACATTCTCCTGCAAAGAAGCACAGTGTTTGGTTTGTAACCAAAGGGTCTTTGTAGATGATTATGCACAGTTCATTTTTCATGCTAATTGAATTTATGATGAGGTTTCTTTCAAAGAAGGTATAGAACACTTCAGCACACATTGGCACGGCTGAAACATTAACAAATCACTGATGTGGTGCAAAGCCCACAAATACTGTGATGCTCCTTTCCTGACATTTGATCTAACAGAGGATCCAAAAATGTAAGGTAAAGTAGCATGCATAGGGGCTGGAAGTGGACCCAGCTGACCAGCACAGTCTGTGACAAATGATCTGACAGCACTGTGATGGGGGGGAGGACCATGGTTTATTTAAAAACTGATTTCTCTGGGGAAAAAAAAAGCATCACTAGATTTGCATTTAATGACACATAATTTAAAACCAAAACAATTACAGTTGCATTAATTTTTCTTCCTTTTCTTTCGCTTGGAGCATAGTCAGCCCTTGCTTATTGCTTAGGATTCCTGCTGAACACCTTTCTGACTCAAATCAGAGCCCTCTGGCAGGCAGCTCCTCCATTGCCTCCGTACACAACCTGCACCATTAGTGGTGTTTCATCAGCACAGGGGCTGGTTGATCAGGCCTATCAAGTCCTGCTCTGCAATCCATACTCAGCTAAGGGGTACCAATGATTGGTCCCACAGGTCCTAACTGGTATGTTTGTGAAAATTTAATCTAAAGTCACAAGCAGAGTCATCCAGCACTGACTCATGTGAGGTGTCTGTGTGGCTCATTCCTGCATTGGGAGTGTTGGGTGGTATGGCTCTCCGTGACCTCAGAGAGAGGACTAAGGCCTTCTGGTTCAAAAGCATCTTCTTCAATTAGATATTTTGTTAATTTGTCAATCTCGGTATCCTATAATAGGTGTTTCCTGTCAGGGGAGTATACCGAATGGAATTTGATATGTCATGTTCCTACAGCTCTGAATCAATCTCTTTTTGTCAGCGAACTTTAGTCAATGCTAAGTAGTACTTTAAGTTTAAAAATCTAAAATCCTTGGATCAGTTATGCATGGATGCAAGAGAATCAAACACTGTATTTCCCACTGGTGACTATCTGTCCTCAATCCCTGCTCCTCTCATGCACTCATGTCAAAAAAAAGACAGTGTTCTTCTTTCTAAGCAAAGCATTAAAGAGTGCTCTTCTCTGTTCCAAATACCTTATTTATAAGTATGGAAGTGTTAGGAAATGAGCAGTATATTAAGGCTGGATTGCAACTTGTGTAATACAGGGGACCAACCTCAACAGAGCAGTTGACATATAAGCCAGCTATCTGGCCTATAAATTGATGGTTAATAAATATGGAATAAGAGGTCTAAGAACACCAGACTACCAACAGCTTCTATAAAGTGGAACTGGTTGTTTAAAATCCTCCAAATAAATTAAGGTACTGCTTTGCATTTTATTGCAGAGATGGATGATTGGTCCTGCTGGCCAAAACCCAATTCTTCCCACAAGGGAGAATGATCTGCAGATGAATTACCTCTGAAGCTGGTATTGCATATTCCTTTCAACACGGTTACCATTTTGAAAACATAATGCAGATTGGTCATGCATGACAACAATTTTTCCAGCAGAGTAACATATATGAAAATTCTAAATCATGCTCAAAATTTGAAAGGAAAATCCATTTGATTAGGATATATGGCCTGGGAAATGTTCTCTCTGTTGTATTTCACATCAATAAAAGCTTCTCTTGATTTGATTTGTGTGTAGTGAAGCTTTGCTGCAGACATTACAGGAAGTCTTGCTGCAGAATTGAAGCTGAGACAGGTAGTAGATCTGTATGGGTGGATAAGCATTTTCAACCAAAATATTACTGAAGAAATAGTTGGTTTTGCTAAAATTATTTTCATCAACCATGACTTCTATCAGGGAGTACAACGGCATAGCATTTAAGGGCATTCAGCAGCACTAAATGCCACCACAAAGCAAAATACTATGTACACTGAAGGGGGAAAAAGTAAATGACCTGGTTAAAATTTGGACAGAAAAACAGGTGTCACATCCTGCTCTGCTGAAGGGGAAATGAGAAGAGCTTTGATGCACAGACAGTAAAGAGGGCCTTGCCTTTCTATCTCACCCAGGCACCAACATCTCATGCCACATAGTCATTCATCCGTCATGGTCCAGCACAGCCCTTTCTTCAGTCCTGGCTCAGGAGTGGGATGTGGCGCTCAGAGTCACCCTGCTCCTTCCTGCAGCACTCCCGCCTCCTGTGGCGAATGGGTTGGAAAGAGTGAGATGTCCATCCACTGACAATCACCAGTATTTCTTCTGGACAATTTTCTTTTCCACGTCCCACTTGTCTTCCCTTTTGTGTTCTTTTGTTTTTTTCCCACCTTCAGGTTTTGTGATCCCCTTTTCATGGCTACCCCACTGTCTCCTTCTTTTCCCTGTGATTCTCCAGTCAGGGTTCATCCTTCATGTAGGCAGAGGACCTGCTGAGGGGAGCAAGCACCAGACAGATGCTGCTGCTACCCTGCAGGACCTTTGCTCAGGGTGGGTCCCTGTTTTGCTGCTCTGCTCTCTGAATTAATATCTGAGACTCCCTGCCTTGAAGAGCCCAAGCCTGTTTATTTAACATGGGGCTATAATCATTGATTTGCACTTTTCAGTATTGAAGGGATTTGGCAGCAATTGCCCATCTGTTGTTAAGTCTAATGGCAATTCTGTTTCACAGTCTGTTATCATTTGTACCCTAGTTATTATCATAACTGAGGAGGTGACTCTGGCTGGTCTTTGAACTTGCAGCTCTTTGTTACCATCTCGCAGCTAAGATGCCACATAACACTCTTAGTGTGTCAGAGTAAAGTCACACAAACTTAAACTGGTGCTTAAGGTTTGCTTTTTTTGTTTTGTCCTCACAGGGACAAGGAGTGTTTGTACAGTCAGTCATGCCTGTCAGCTGGGAGGAAGTAAACACCCTCTGGGAAACAGTTGGGAGCAGATTTTAAGCCTCTTTGCCAATGCCCTGGCCATGTGACTGCTCCATATTCTCGTCGTTGCAGGGTCATAGAAGCTAGATCAGACAACCACTGTCTGCTGTACTTTCCACAGAGCGTGGGAAGTGCTGTAGGCACCATTGCCCACAGCAGGGAGATGCTCTGGGAGGCTGTTCCTTCCTGCATCCATGACTTTGATCAGGGCCACCTTGTGGAGCTGCCACCACCATTTGGGCTGTGGGAGGTTGGAGGTCCAGCTGGCTCAGGAGTCCTGCCTGTGTGCAGCTCAGGTCTTCCCATGCCCTCCTTGGGAAGACAGGGGCTGTGTGGAGTCAGCAGATTCGTGGCTGGCAGAGGGTCCCTGCTGCAGTATGATCCTGAGCAGCAGCACAAAGATGTTTCATGACTGTCTGTTCCCTTCTTTCCAGATTCTGCAAGCAAAGCTCCAAGCTGAGAAACACCATGTCCTGATGGTGGTTGGTAGCCAGAGGTATGCATCCCTGGTAACTCCAAATATGAAAAGTAAATATTCATTTAACATCAGTATCTACGGTCCCAAAGAAAGCTGGAATAGTGTGAGCCATTAATTATTTGTGAGGCTTAGCTTCTTGAAGCTTATTTCAAGGATTTATTCTTGAACAGGTACAATAAAAATCTTCTTTCCATATGTGCAGTCTGGTTTTTCTGCAGTGTGCAGTGTGTCTTACCTCCATTTGTCTTTCACTGTCAGCAGTCTTCCAGCTCTTAATTCTACTCTGACAGCTGATTTCTTTAACAAAAATACACGAGTATACATGTCATCTACATCTGAGGAACAAACCTTCCTCAACTGTCAACAAAGAAATTATGATAACCTAAAGAAAGTATAGATTCCATAATTTGCTTTACTGAAATTCAAGTGCAAACTGAAATTCTCGGATCAATTCAAGCAAATTCTTACTTTTGTCACAGGAACCAAAGTTTTGAAGTGCATCAAAGCCAATTATGTGGTTATTGACTTCAGAGCACTTTGAATTGATGCTACAAATCACACCATTCACCCAACTGGCCCAAGCACCTCTTCTGTTGGCACGCCTTCAGCATCCATCTACATTCCTCTGAAGATGCAAGTCTAGCTTTGCTCTCATTTACTTCTGAGTGCAGGTGAGATCACGAGGTATTTATTTTTAGATGTCATATAGCTACATTAATACAAAATGTACCTTTCATTTCACACAAATATTCAGAAGCGGAAGTGGAGTACTCTGCCAAACACACTTGCCATTTAACAGCAGTCGGAGAGAAGAAACAATCTTATTTTTTATTTCATTTAATTGTCATCTGATTTAGTTCTCATCTGTGATGGCTAATTACTTCAAAAGTATTCTACTTTCAGGTCACAAAATTTATGAATAAAAGATGTTCATGTGCACTGCCTAGGTCAGGTGTCACAACTCAGTGCAGATATCCACACAATAAAATACTTCTAATTTTAATTACTGTATGAATGGATATGTTGATTTTGCAAAAAATCAATAAAATACTAACCAGACAATGCAAGAAAGTAGGTGGTCAAAGATATCAACAAAGCATATGTCTTTACAACACAAACATCTCTCTGCAAACAGGTGGGGCATACTCATGTTATCACTAGATATTCTATGTCACTGAAACAGCCAAAGTCACCCAAGTGTCACCATGCAAAGCTGTTTAATTTTTAAGCAAGAGTAGGTATATTTTCTTTTTAACTCCTTAGTGACTGACTGCTCCTACTTCCTTTCTTGAAACACATTTTCCAGGCAGGTCAATGGAGTTTCTTTCTGCCTGAGGTGACAGATTGAAGTCATTGAAGGCAAAGTACCACACCGCCCACACCAAACTAAACCAAACCAAACCCGAATTTATGCTTCTTCTCACTGCATTATAGTGTGTTATAAAGGACTCACACCTTTTTTTTCTGTGTTTGTTTCTCTTTGGGAATATCAGAAATATCGAGAGAGTGGTACTCTTGTCCTGTTTCCCAGACCTTCTGTGCATGGTTGTTGTTTAACTGCTTCCAAAATCCATCTGTGGTTACAGAAACAAATATTAAAAGTGTACTTGACTTAGCCAAATAAAATATGCAGTTTTTTACTTCACAAGCAGATACAGAGCAAGCAGTCTTGACCTCTTAGTTACCATTGCCATTTGGGTGACTTACAAGCAAAACTTATTCATCAGTGACAAGCCAAATATTATTCACCAGCATCCTGCTCTCCAGGACTGGGCTCTGCTCAGAAGCCAGGCTTCTCAGAACAAGGAGGACCTTTCGGTGCCCTTTTGGCACCCTGAGTACAGACTGTCATGCGAGCTGAGTTACTGGACTGGAAATATTTCCCTGGTAATATTTTGAGCTTTGGGCCCTTTCCTGGGCTGTGTTTTGCAGAGGAGTGGGGTCCAGAGTGAGACGGGCTTTGTTATTCTCATGTGAGCTCAGCTTTCCTCCCACTTCCCTTTGCAGATCCCTTTGCAGGATATGCTTTTATTGCACCCTTGCTCACTCTGGTTCAAGCAGAGTTACTCATTTCCTGACTGTATGTGACCATATGCATGGCTGTTGTCAGCGATGTAAATCCTCAGCCTTCAGCCGAACTGAAAATCAGCCCGTGCTCTTTGATGTGCTGTGTTAATGGGACACGGCTGTTTTGAGATTTCTGACTTTCACAGAACCAAACATTTAATCTGTGCCTTTAGGAAATAACAATAACTCATTAAGGCCACGCTCCAGTGTTTCTTTTTAAATACAGATGTTATTAAGTGTGGATCTCTGGACTGCTTCTGAAAATACATTTTCTGTTCCTTCTCTGTACAAAACTGAATAATGTATCTCCCCGAGTCTCCTTTTCCTCAATCAGCAAAGGTTTCTCTGATGTCAGCTGCACAGGTGAGATGTAATGTGGATAGCTGTGAAATCCCCTTTGACAGTTACAATCAAAGTGAAAATATCCTTCCAATCCAGAAAAGTCTTTCCTCACATATAGGCTTCTACTGTTTTGTAATTGTAACTGCTAAAGCTGAGCACTTCAAATAAATACGAGAGAGAGACACACAAATTCTTCCCTGGAATCTTTTAAAATTCAGAATATAAAAGATATATCCCTGGGGGAATGCAACCAAGAGAGACCATAGAAACAGGGTTGCCCTACCACAGGCCAGTGAAATCCAAAACAAGACAGACTGCAGAGGCAGGGATGGTGTAAGGGCCCCTTGCTTCCACTGGTCCCTGGGAGAACCGGAGGGTGTATTTGTGAGGAAGGGGAGTGAATGGAGGAAGAATACCGTTCCCTAAGGAGCTCTCTAGGGGAACCTGGCAGGCATTGTGTTCCCATTAGTCCTTGTCCCTGTGATATACGTCAAGAGAGCATACAGAAAGGAAAAGGGAACATGCTGATAATAAGGGAGTTTTCAAAAAATGTTCAGAATAGTTACTGTGACTGCTTTTGTGGCATCAAATCCTGTTCTTTAAGGCTGGTGCAGAGAACAATTGAGTTTAAGATCTAAAAATCAGCTACTTAGACCGTGGTGGTGCCAGAAACTGAATCCTGGCTATCTGAGGGACAACCCCAGGAGCTGGGGAACAGCTGGGTGCAGGAGGTCTCTCAGTGCCTTACAGGAACCTGGAGCCAAAACTCCCTTTGAATTAAGTCAGACCATGTAGTGAAGCCTAGAGACTGGTGATCCTACCAAGCTTTGTCTTAAAGTACTGGGGTACCTTGGTTCTTAACTGCATCTATTTAGCACAAAACTTCAGGTGTTTTCATCCTGCTCGAGCAATCCCTACAAATTAGCTTTTTTGGAACATGGAACCCTATTGGACTGTGTAAAAAGGCCACATTCAGCTGAATGTAAAGCCCAGCTACAGTTTCAATTTCTGTGGATTATGCAAGGATATAAATGATGAGTACATCAGTAAGCTAGACCAGAGGCTGATTCATTCATGTATTGATTCATGCATGGTTTATCTTCATGCCTTCCAGAAAGAAAAAAGTTGAAATGGTTACGCTAAGCTATAGAACTTGAAAGTGGTGGCTGAGGGGGAAAAATGATTGTCTGGTGGTAGAGTGGCAGATGAAGCTGTGGTTTCTGTAATAACCCTTTTTAATAATTTGAATCACTTTAAATGCTTCTTAGCTGTGTGTGACCAAAGTAGAAAAAATAATAAGCTTAAAATATAAAGAAAATTCACTTGATATTTTATTACTTTAATGCCATGTGCTTGTTCAATGCCTTTCTTCCTCACTGCCTCAAAAATCAAAACCAGAAAAAGATGCTTCTTTTTTGTTTAAAAAGATATCTGGGTAACAGAAATAATAATAATAATAATAAAAAAATAATTCCTATCGTCTGGGAGTGTTTCCAAGAACCTTTGGTAAAATCCCATTAGAGGTTTCAAGGAAAGAGGGTGTTCAATTTTCCTAAAAACAAGAAACAAAAGAAAGGAGAAAGAAAATATATCTATCCCTTGCCATCTTCAACCAATCAGGGTGCAGGAATGACACAATGATCTTCAGTGTGTGGGCGAGTAAACCATAATTCTTCACGCCCATTGTCTTTGATGATAAAATGTAGCTATAGGAAAAGCTTTTTCTTTTATTTTTTACTCCTGAGAAGCTTTCAAGAAACAAAATATCACATGAACTGACAACATACAGGCAGTTTCTTATATCATAAACTGTTTATCTGTAAGCTTGAACACAAATAAATCCAACTTACATGAAAGCAAGTCATGTAACGTATCTGCTGCTAATTCTTTCGGCTTTTGTTTTAATTAGCTGATGCAGACACTGAGCACATGGTATGCTGCTTGTTTTTAAGGATGCCTTAGTCATCTGCCATTTTTGCACTTTTTTGATGGGCTACCGCTAAGGGGAAGGGAAGCTCCCTAGTGGTTGTACATAAGAAAAATAACTTTAATATAATGTTGTGAAAAGCTATTCTTTTATCTAGCTCAATCTTTGCCACCCTCGTGTCATTAAGTTCTTTACCTTGGCTGAAAGTTTTAAGTACATCATTAGTAATAGCTACTTTCATGCACACAGTTTTCACTTCATAGTCTGACTCTCAGTGTAACTGTTACTCCAGGAAAAATACATCTGGGGTTGTTTTGGCCCAGCATGGCAAGGTGTAATGTTAAACAGTTGCTCAAATTTTACTGCCAAAACTGAATCATGGATGAAATTTATTTCCAAAGGAAGAAAAAGAATAAACCCATGTTTAAAGTAAGAAAATATATCCCTCTGTTCCCTCCCCCCCCCTTCTTTGTTTTTTTTTTGTAGGTGAGAAAATAGGCCTGAACTTGGTTGGGAAGTGCTCATGGACCTCCCAGTCCTTGCTGCCCTGAGGAACAAAGCACTCTCACAAGCATTGTCTTTGTCAATGTTTAAAATGGAGGTCTCTCATGCCAGTTAAGTATCATTTATTTTTTTCTTAAAAGCCCAGAACAGCTTTTCAAAATGCCAGCTGTCCACTCTGAATGCATGTACAGATTTTTGATAGACAACGAACACAACATGTCTTTTCATTTAACCTAGCAAATGTGTATAAACAGACTATGTGTCTAGAGTGGTTCAGTTGTATCACTCTGGTGAATGGTAAAAGTGACACAGTGGCAGCCTTTCCTTTCTCAGCAGCGCAGCTTCCAGCCGTAGGTGTCTGTAAACACTCTTGAAAACCATCACCATATTTTTAATGATACAATGAAATGTATCAGCCTCCCAAAACATGAGATAAAATCAACTAGGAATATCCTCAATTAGCTTTTTTCCCCCAATTTACAGAAGAAACAAAAAAATCAGTTCAATCCGGTAGTTAGTGGTTTTGCAAATTTCTTATAATTAGACAAAGAAAAGAAATTGCCTGAAGAGCAAAAAAATCTGAACACCAAACCTTTGATCCTGGATTTGAAGCTAAGCTGTGCAATTAACAGTGGTTTTGTCACAAAGGGAAGAGTCACAGGAAGAAAGGATGGAACACTGCACAAAGAGGTGATCGGTAAGAGTGAGAAAAGGGTGCTTCAGTCATTTACGGTCACACAAATCCTTCCTCAAGAGTAAACAAAGCACATGAAACAAATGAGAAATAAAGGAGAACAGCATCAAACAAACACAGGAACACTTCTAAACAATTCCCTCCAGGTTATCTTACCAGAGGCAAAATTTAACGCCATCACATCTGGGAGGCTGTGTTCAAACAAGGAGCTTCCAAATGTGTAGGAGCCATTATAGGGATGTCAATATGGCTTCAAGTTGCTTTTTGGCTTCATATGAGAGGTTAGTTACAGCCCAAGAGTGTATTTGATGGCTATTTGATAATGCACATTCCCACAGCCAAGAAGAATGTTTTTGGTCTGGCAGGCCCAATGCAGCCCCTAGATGCTGCCAGAGAAGGAGGCAGTTTAATGTGTTTTCTCTGGTGGACTGTAAACACCCACGTGAAGAGAAATCCATGTGTAATGGTCCATAGGTACCAATAACCTTTTCTTATGCTGACAGAGGGCTTACAGAAACAAAATCAGAGTCTTGCAAGGATCAAAAGAAAAACCAAAAACAAAAAAGATGTTTGACTAGCCAATGTCCCTGGGCAAGTTACAGTCCTCTGACACCTTGAACCAATCAACATTATTCAGCCGATTATTCACACCAAGCTCACTGGCAGTGTCGAGTCATTTACACAGAGGATGCAGTAAATTCTTTGACTGTGGACCAATGGATCCACAGTCAAAGAGTTGGGGATTACCTACGTGGACAACTCCACCATTTGGAGACCTGCTGCCAGCAGCAAACCACGGCTCCACATTACTAGACATGATCAGGTGGCAGGGAATGACTTGAAATATATCCACAAATGCTCATGTGGGGATACCTTTGCCAAAATGGTCTTGCTCAAAGTACTCCCTGTGGACAAAAGATGTGTCTGAGGTGGCACAGAGTGAGAGGAGGATACCAGCTTTTCATGACTCATGTTGAGGAATGGGTAGACAGACCTTTGAGCTGAGGCTGCTTCTTGGATGGCAGGGCTCCTTTGCTGACCGCATAACTCAGTCCATCACATTTCTGATGCCAACATCTTTTTTTGCAGTACTCCACAGCTTACCAACTAAGGCTTTGTGGTCCCATCTGCAGTACTGTGAAATCAATGAATCCTACAGTTTAAGATTTCTTGAAAATTCTCTACTACTACTAAAATGAGGATTGGCTTTTCTGGCAGAGGTTATAGGATGGATGGAGTGGGAGGGAATAGACTCCAGGTTTCCAGAGGCAAGTTAGGGTGCTCGGAGATGAGAACCTGCAGATGAATCCAAACTATTCAAAGCAAATTTAGGTATCTATGCACAGTTCAGATAAAGGACTGAAGTGTGCCTCCTGTGGCACCATGCTGGTGAAACCACAGGGTTTTATATGATACTGCACATTTAAAAATGGGTGAAGCAGATGACATTCAAAATTTCCCATTTATTTAATCATAACTCTGAACTTCCTAGCTTTGAAAAATATTTTTGAAGAACTGGACCCATTTGAACTAGGCTTTTTGTCATTGTGTTACTTATTTGTGCTGTCTAATGCATTACAGTTTAATGAAATTTGTTGCCTACAATATTAATCATTGTAGAACACCTTAAATAACATTTGGGGTGTCTCTGTGGTTTTTTGTTTGCTTGTTTTGTTTTAAAATTAGTTTACTCAATGTATTTTTTTTGTTTTCTCCCACAATTTGTTTAATTGAAATTTCATTTTTAACTCTACAGAAAATTAAAAGTGCATTTTCCAGCTGCAGAGATGCAATGAACTTTTCTTGATTTCTTGACTTATCCATCAGGCCCACTGTATCGCTTCTCATATGAGGCAATATATAAGCTAAATAAAGCTTTTAAGGATAGCTTCAAAAAAACATGGAATGGTTCTCAGCATTCTGAAAAGTAAAGAGTTTGAGCTGGGGAACTGACTGAATCAGACACAGATTTACCAGAGGCATGGGCATATCTTGGCTGCAGCTGGAGATGTTGTGCGTGATAAAATGTTCAAGAAACGTGGATGTGACATGCGGGGACGTGGTTTAGTGGTAACATGTCGGTGATGGGTAATCGGTTGGAGCTGATGACCTTAGGAGTCTTTTCCAACCTTAACAATTCCATTCTTCCATGATTCTATGTAGTAGCTCTTTCCTGCATCAACACTTTCCTTGCTGTGGCACCCAGGAGTGGTAGCAGAGATGCTCTGGTGCTCTGAATGTTACCATAATCTCACTTATCACCTCTCTTCCTTTGTCACCTGCCAGAAGTAAAAAGGAACATGGACTGCAGGAGCTGCTGCTATGTTCTCGGCTATCGACCAAATCTACAGGGTGCAGTTTGTTGCATCTTTTGAAGAGTTTAGGCTTTCTGTAGGTGGGTCAGACTGGCAGCATTGTCTGAAATGAGAAAGAAAACAATGTTTTCATTGCAAGCTGTGGTCATAGCCAGTAGGATCCTCTGCATTGTTCTGAGGGAAGTGATACAGCCTGGGAATAACATATGCTGTTTTTTCTGCTCTGCACCTTTTTATTCTTCATTTTATTCTTTATTTTCCTCATTAGGCCTGAAGTTTCATGTCAGAGGAGTCAGTCTTAAGGTTTAAGAATTGTTTGGTTTTACCTTTTCCCTCTGCTGATGTTTATTTAGCTGATAGACAACAGCTTAGAGCAACAGAACAGGGATGGAGCAGTTAGCATTAAAAGCCTGCTGTCTACTGCCCCTGCATTTGGTACCAAAACCAGTGAGTGCAGGGTCTAACTGCGTGTAAACTGAGATGCTGTGTCATAGCAGAAGGATATATTTCATATCTTGTTAATGTATATGGACAAGAAGGTGCAAAGAATGTCTCTTCATCTTTGGAGAAAAACATCACATGGAAATGGGATATCAGTGAGGAGGGTAGGGTGTCATCCCATTTCACATGTGAATACTTGGCATGCTTTGGAATGGAAATCTACAAAGATTAACTTTATTTATGGACTAGTCTCCAATGTTATAAAAAGAACTTTGTCTAGGGAAAGTCTGAAGAGACTCTTAATTTGGGTGCTCTGAGTCTTGCACTGGGGAAGTCAGTCTTTCCACTGGCAATGGAGAAAGCCCAGCAGGGCAGCCAGCCTTTGGGAAGACTTAGCCTGTATTTCTGAGCATATGCACACTCAACACAGTAGCTGGTGCCTATGTCAAAGCCTATACAGTTAGCTGTGCATTTCAGCAGCATTTGCGTTTAAGGTATGTAAATAATGTTGTCAGAACAATGAACCAATAACACTTCCTAGAAATACTGCAGAGAACATGGTTCTGGCAGTGCCTTTTATTTTTAAGTTTGGAGAGTGAGATTTTTTTCTTTTCTATTTTAAAACAACTTCCAAACAGTAACTCATGCCAGGAAAAACAGAGCCATTCTCTCAATGACAACAATGCTCATTGTGTTTTCTGTAACAGATGCCAGGTTTTCATCACCAGGCCAGACATTAACCCCCTTGGTATCATTCTGAAAGGAAGCATCCGTGCACCCCACTGACTTCTATTCCCTTTGGGGCTTCATTATGCCTCCTACCTTTAAAGCTTCATGCGTATTTCCTTGCCCAATACATCAAGAAGATCTGCAGAACTGACCTTATTTTTTTTCCTCTCCTTTTCAAAAGTAGAATTTGTGCTTTCTGGTTTCCCATCAGACCTGTGTAATAAAAATAACAGTACTACATATTGGGAGTTTTTTCTCTTTTTCTTCTCTTCTAAAAAAATGAAATAATTTGGATAACCAAGCTTTAAAAATCTTTCTTTTTACTGGAAAAATATCACCAAACCTTGTCCACAAAGCCCACATTTTTCCCACAGAAGTATCAATTCAAGTGATATCTCCTCCAGTTAATGGATTTCAACATGTTGAAATCTGAGATCAGCAATTATATATTTATGGTGTAGAAAGACTCACTGGAAGTGCTCCTGACATCACTTCAGCGTTTAAGGTACTGCAGTCGCAGTCTCACAGAAATGTGCAAGGAAAGTCTCTGCTGATAATTCTCTGAGCACCACAGTGAAGAAGAGAGGCTGATCCTGCAGCTGACAAGCAAGTGACGTGGATGTCCTCCACTGACTGCATGTTTCTCTGTGTACTTTGCAGTAGTGTTTATACCTGTACTACCAACTCTGAAAATATTGCAATGACCAGCTCATGCAGATACTACTGCTTCTCTGAGTGGGATTATGTCGTGGTTTTAAGCCCAGCTGGAAATGAAACACCATGCAGCCCTCTGACATGCAAAACTGCCAGTCAACACTGCTAATTTACTCAAGAGAAACTTGTGTAAGACTGTGGTAAGGTATAGTTACAAAGAGCAAACTCTTGTCGTAAGTTGCTGTTATTACTGGGTCCTTATATAGTGCTTTCATTTCAGCTGCAAAAAGATAGATCAGACCTATCTGGGTTATTGGTGGTTTTGAAAGGAAAGATCTAACAGCGTGACTTCTGAATAGAATTATTTAATTACATAACCATTTTATTTTGAGGAGTAAAGAGGTAAAAATGGATGCCATGGAGGAACATTAAACGATCTATGTTACAGAGCCAGTTGAGGGTAACTGGAATCTTCATCTTGCACTACTTGTGCAAAAACCAGAAATACATGGAAAATAAAAATGGATGAAACTGTAACATGCTCATTTAGATCCACAGGAACAAAATCAAATGCAACATGTTAGCCCTGGGAACTCAGTCACAGGGTGTTACTGAAAAGAAGTAATCAGTAGGATTCACAAAAGAAGGCTCAGGAATTAAAATATCATTTGCAGTTGCACTGGGTAGGATAACAATTATCTGTCCTCATACTTCAATATATGTGAGCTGATTATCAACTGGAAAAATTTTAAATTTTCCCTCAAGCAGTAATATTACACAAGTGTCAAGTACACTATAGGGAATTTAATGTTTTCCTCTGGAACATCTGCCACAGAGCACTGCCTGAGAAAGGATATGGAACTAGGCAGATCACCAGACTATTACAATGGTAATAAGTCCCAAAATAATTCTAGCATGATTATGTATCCTACTGCTTTGCAAACACTTGGGATGAGATGGGCCAGATATGGATGTGAATGTGCACTGTGGTGTAGATGTTTAAAAAGGCTCAAGAGGTTAGTTTGGAGAACTATATTTAATTTCATTTTTATTTTCCTTTTTTTAAAAAATTAATTAGAAGATACTTTGAGCTTTTTTCAGGCATACAAAAGGACATTAATCTGCCAGGTTAATACAAAAACTCAGATATGCTATTTTAGCTGTCCTTATCTTAAGGAGAAGAAGGAAAGATTTTAGAAATGAATAATTAAACGAGCATTAAAATAATATACCTACTGATTTTCCATAAATCTATCGATATTGTTACTATTGCTCTTATTAGTTCCACTTAGACAGATTGATAGTAGCTTTTATCATCCTTCTAAGTGTCCTATCAAATTTTGGTGTGTGCAGCAGAGCTGATAAGAGATGACAAATGCCACCCCTGGGATGTCCATATATTATATTTATGCATGGCTGTTCACTGACAGCCAGTCACAGAAAGCTGGAAAGCAGTTTTATTGTTCTGGTGGGGCAGCTGCTATTCTTCTTCCACCAGCAGAATAGAAAAGGATGCACCTGCCATTGTGTGAGAAATTGAAATTTAATTTTTTTGCAATTTTAAAACTGCACTGGTGTGCAAAGAGGCCATCATCAGGGGATCCGGAGGCCAATGAAAGGGAAAAAAAAAAAAAAAAAGGAGAGAGTAGATGAATTCTAGCCTTGGAAGTTGATGCTGAAATAAGAAGTAGGAAGCACACTAGAGAGCCTGCAGGGACTTAGTGGATAAACAGTTCTCTGACTGTGACTGGTGGGAAAGCACAAAATAGTTCACTAATATTGTCTTTTATCAAGGACCTTTCATGGACTCTCATCCTGGCAGGAGGGAGCTTCCTGCCTCCTAGTGAGAGAGGTGTATGTCAAGTACAACTTCCTGGGTTACCAATGGTGCTGAACAAGAAGGATCTGGCACTCCTTTTCTTCCCACCCTAAATCTCTTCTGACATTCAGCCTTGTTTACTGTCACTCTTCTACTTAAGGAACAGAAAGCAATTATGAATTTTACACTTTCTGCTCCTGTCTGTTCTATGGTCCCAGGTTGCCTTCTGTTACCAAGACCTTTTGCTTGAATGGGACTTACTTTGAGAACAGCTGAGACCACTGATCATTTGGCAACATCTAGCAATATCTGTGTTTTCTCTTCTTCTTTCTTACAGCCATTCTTGTTAATTTTTTCTTCTTGCCTTTCTCTTTTAGAGTATTGTTTTTGCCCAGACATAATAAAGAAAGCATCGAGATATGACTCACATATCCTCAAGGCTCAGCAGTCATGAGACAAAGAAAGAGAACCTGAAGCATATTTGTTAGACAACAAAACAAAAAAACCCAAACCAAACCCAAATACATGTAATGGTCAATGGGTGGTCAGTGAATGTCAATTCATGTAGTGACAACTTTGGTTCCACTTTCCTACCATGCTTGCACTGACCTTATGGATAGTCATATATTTAAGCAGACTCATAAATGAACTGCAAAGATATTTCAGGAAAATGAATAAAGCAAAAATTTAAAACCCAAGTTTGTAACGGGTGTAAGACATTTGGCAGAAAGGTACTATGTTCACTATGCTGAAGAACTCATTTAATTGGTTAAGAAAGAAGAAGCTGGACATTTTATCTCTATTTAAAATAAAGAAATGGTCATGTAAGGTAGTGTGGTTGGATTCTTGTGAAGGTTATGAGACAAAATTATACTGCTCAGTGGTTAGTCTGAGTCCTTGCTTGATTATATGTAAGCAAGGCTGATTTCCATTTTTCTTTTTTCTTTTTACTTTATTCCAAAGTAGATGATTACCTGGATAATCTGGATTGTGATTATTTGTCAATTAACATTTTTAAGACATCAACAGCTGTACATAATTGTGGTGAGTATGCCAGACAAATTATGCTACCTAGTAACTGTTTTTATGTTTGTTCTTTTATGTCTGGTTGTTTTTCCTTAACCCCAGCTGGCAATGAGAACCACACAACCTCTCACTCACTCTTCCCTCAGTGGGATGGGGTAGAATACCAGAAAAGTGAGAAAACTCATGAGTTGAGATCAAGACAGTTTAATAGGTAAAGAAAAACACACACGTGCAAGCGAAACAAAGTAAGAAATTCATTCACCACCTCCCAGAGGCAGGCAGGAGTTCAGGCACCTGGAGGAAGGCAGGACTTCATCACATATTCTGAACAGTGACATGTACCCAGATACATCTATGGAAAGGTGCAGGGCTGATACTACATTTTAGGCACTGAATATGTTTTAGAGAGGGGCTGAAAAGTGGAATTTGAAGGTGAATATTTTCCCTCCAAGGAGAACTTCCTAACTTTTGGGATAGAGAGGCTCAAGGAACTGAGTAATTCTAAGAATATAAAATATGTGAACTCATGGGAAGGCACTGAGATGTCTCTCTTTCCAGAAAGTTGGGCAACTCATTAAGTGACAGGGTATTAAGAGTATGTGAATACTGTAGGTTTTATGCCCACTGGAAGCTCCATGTGCAGTGGTGTGTCTAAATGAGTGAGTGACTTACAAGCCCGCAACTTTTGCATCAGTCTATTCAAGAAAAGAGAACATTTTAAAGGACAGGCGTCAAAGGACTTTCTTTAGGGAAAAGTCATAGTGGCAAGTGTGAGCAGTGGAGGCCTTGCAGGCTGGCCTTCATGACAAGACTGCCAGTTTCTGGAGGTGGTCTTCTTCTAATGGCACCCACTTAGTCATATATCTTACATGTATTTTATCTCCATCATCCCTTAAACAGAGCATCCCCACAGGACTTGTGCTGCTGCTGTACACAAATCTGATTCCCCCACTACTCAGAGTTGTCATCTTTGTTCACACTTTCCCTACCTCCACCCATGGGAAATCCTCCAAATGAACAGATAAAGTCATTCAGAATATGAACGATAAATTATGCTGGAAACCAGCAAGGGTCCTTATATTCTACGTGGAGTTGTGGAAATGAGGCTCAACAACGGGTGATCAGTGATGAAAAACAGGCCAACTCTTTTGAGATTCAGGTTGTCTTGTCAGGTAAGGTGAAGAATTAAAGCCACTCTATTTTCCTCCTTCTCTCTCAGTATTATGAACAGCCTCAGGCTTTCCTTTCTGCCTAAAGCCACACCAGAGTTCAACACTGGGATGTCATAAATACCTGCATCTCTGGAAAATCCTTGTAATTTCAGAGTCTTCTGGGGTAATGTCATTGTAAATAGATTATCTCATTCTGATAAAAGGCTGAACATCAGAGATTTTCTGAGAATATGGAATTTAAACATAGATTTTTTTAAAGTGAATGAAAATTGCCCATGGTATGGGGGAAGGATGATCAGGAGATCTTCTGGTTACAAATTTGATTTTCATTTGTGTTTTGCAACTTTGTGATTTTTCCTTTTACTTATTTCCTATGAATATGGAACAGTACCTTGAACTTAAATAAGATATTTCTAATGTCCCTAAGATCAGCATGTATGCATGTCAGGTTTCAAAGTAATCAAAGCAAACTGCTGGAAGGAATCTACTACCTCTTTTTACAGTTGTTGGTTTTCTCTCATGATTGAGTAGTCCCCTTTGGCTTACATTAGATAAAACCATACAAACATCAGTCGAAGTTCATACAAGAAGTACAAGACACACAAATGTAGATTTTTGCATTTGCCTTTATCAGATGAGAAGGTTTTAATAGTAAACAAAAAACACTTTGGAAAGTTACCTAAGCCAGATAAAATATTTTATCTGAATTCTACTATGAAACAAAAGGTGGCAGCTGAAAGGTAAAATATACAGTAATATGTTTGTTGGATTTGGACAGCATATTTAAACCATGCCTTGACTACAAACGGCATCCTGGTTTGGGGGAAGATATGACTGGAAAAGTTTGCTTGAAAAAGGATAAAATTCACCACTTTCTGAAAGCAAAGAGACTTTCCAATATTTTATAGGACCCCCAAGTCATCAGCGGCCAAGAGCTGTCAGAGGGCACGTTGGGTGAAGCGGAGATTTCCAGCTCGGGGAGTGGGCTGTTGTCACTGACGTCTACATTTGCTTCCCTGCTTCAAAGAGCTCCAAGTTAGTCCTGCTGTTTGCAAGCAGGAAAAGGCTACACACAAAGGGACTTTCAAGTCAGTGTGGGAGAGAGGTCCAGGGCAGCTTCAAATCACTGCTGGGCCGTTCTCAGTTGGTCTCACAGGTGACATGTGTTGTATGGTGCTCTGCTGAGCTGGCAGCACTGGCTTTCAGAAGCCAGTGACTTTTTGGAAGGTCACCAACTTCTACGACTTCTAGAGCAGGGCAATTCTAGAACATCCAGAGAGATGCAGATACTGCTCTTTAAGAAATGTGATAATGTTAAAAGAATAAACAAAAGAATGGGTTCTCCATTGAATAGAATTTGTCTTTATTTGAAGAAAATATTTTTCTGAGAAAATAAACATGTTGAACAAAATGGGCAAAAGTACCAGGAAAATGGACTCCTTAAAATCAATATTATTTTGCTATGAATATTCAAAATTTGACATCAAAACACTGTTTCTATTAAAATCCACCTACTTTCTGAATATACTTTCAGAATTTTTTGACAACATGTAGTGTCCCTAAAATGATACTAAAAAAAAAAAAAAGGTAGTTTGAGTTGAGTAGAAATGTTTGTAAAGTGAAAATATGTCTCCTGATCAGCTGAATTTCCATAAAGCCCCTCTCATTTCTATGACCCCTCTACATTAATGTAGCCTTTTTGGAAATCCTGAGGAGGCAATATGTTCCTTCAGAGAAACACTAGTTTTTTTAAAGACTCATTCTTAGAAGAGAGGTACTTGGAGTATTAAGGCTTGTAACCTGTACCTAAAAGCTTAAATACATTCCACTAACTAGCAAACAAGTTATATTTCTGCAGCTTAAGCTTTAATTGTCTTACATCTGACACCCCAAATCACCTCTACTTTTTTGTGTGGTGTAGAAGTAATTTCACAGGGTATCTGTGTTTTAATTTTCTCTTGACTACAAGTAAAAAACCAGCTAATTCTGAAAAGATAGGACTTCAAAACATGACTGTTTACAATAGAAAATCTTACAGTAACTCAATTTTTAAGTACAAGTAATAGAGAAAGCTGAAGCAGGAAAAAAGGAATTTTCAAGGGAACTGGAATAGAAATTATTCTAAGGACTTTTTTTATTTTTATCATGGAATTTCAGAAATACCAAAGACTTGAAGAAACCTTGATTTTAAAAAATCTAATCATTATTTATCATTTATCTGCCATCTTCTTCAGGTCTGCTGACACTGACAATGCTACTGTGTTTTGTCTGGAGAAGAGTAGAGTCACTAACTGCAAGATCAAGAGGGGCTGTAAGAGGGTGAGGTAGCGCTAGGTATTATTTTTGAGCCCACATATTCCAATCACTCAATTGCCATCTCTGATGAGTCACCCTTCACTACATTTTTCTTTGCATTAAACAATGATAAATATCTTAAAATGTACCTTGTACTTTATGAGTACAACTTCAACGCTGTTGTTTCTATGGAGACAGGATGATTAGCTCATCGCATGGACTCACAGCCCTGATTTTGTTTTCTCCACTCTTGCAACACCCCAAATATTTGATAGTTTCCCAGGTAAAGAAGTCTCCATTTTACATGCTTGATTTCACAGATTTCCCTGTAATTTCTGTTTGAGTTAAAGCAGCCCTTGTGAAAAAGGCATCCAAGTTAAATTAGAATGTAAGTGATAGCAAAATATTAGGGAAACAGTTGCAATGTTTGATTGCGGTCACTAGTGTCATATTTATTGTCATTATTCAGCTAAAACTGGTTCAAAGTTTGCTTTTTACAGTTTTCTGGACCCATACCTGCTCTCCTCACCTTGCATAAGATAGCAAATAATGTCCCTGGAGGCAGTTTCAGCCAGTTGTCTAAGTCCCCTAGGGCAAAATTCATCTGAGTTTGTTGATTTAAAGCAATTCATCTTGAGTAAATACTCTTCTCTACTCTTCTTTCCCTGTTCTAGCCTGAGATCTCATTCCTGTGGTACTGAGGTTAAAGATGATGTCTTCATGATTGTCATTGACCTTCTTACTGATGAAGGAATTAAACATTTCAGTTTTCTTAATTCATCTGTCACCTTTTCTTCTTACTCTTGATCTTGTTACTGAATGACTCATATCTCTTTGTTCATCCTCTACAGTGGCCTGTCTTCTCTCGTCCCCACATACCTGTTCTCTTCTTTCATACTCATCCTTGTTACTCTGGTTAGCTTCCACTTTCTTATTGTGACACTCTTAGGTTTGAGATTATGGAAAAAACTGTGATTTTAACCAGCAGGTCTCCTTCTAGGCTTGTCATTCTCTCTCCACACTGGGGCTCATGCCCACCTTCTTATTGTTCAGAACAGTGCTGTCTCTCCTTATGTAGTTGTTGCTGTTGTTGTTTGGTTGTGGTTATTTTTTTTGTTTCTTGTCTCTTTTGCAGTGTTATCTTCCAGTCCCTGAATGTATGAAGTCTGTGTCTTGAATTTCATTGGCATTTTTGCAGCTCTCTCCACCTCCTCTCTAAAGATCATGAACTTCACAATTTCACAGGGACTTTCCCCTAAATTACCTACAATGTTTTATTCTCATCTATTCCATCCTTCCTTTCCATGAATTCTTCCTTCTCACTGCTTCCAGCACATCCAGAACTACCACCTTTCAATATCATGTTGGTTTATTTTCCCATAACGAAGTGGGTGACTAAAATTCCCCAAAGAGACTCTCTTTATTTGATGGACTTCTTACATAAATCTTCATCCTGTTGATAGGTATTCATGGTGATCTGCCTCCTCCTTCACTGTAGTCCCTGTGTTTGTTCCATTTTCCATTGCTAACCTTTTTTCATCAGATGTGGTGATTTTAAATCACCCTTCCTCATTTCCCCCACTTGTTCTTAATGAACAGTTGATATTCCTTGTATTAATTTTTTAGCATACTAATATACTCTAGTAAGTCTTTATTATACCAGCAAAAAAATTTCATTTTTTATCATGTTGCGAGAGTAAAATCTCTTTTTCTTTATTCTTGCAGTGTCTATGCAGATACAAAATTTCCAGCTAATTGAAGCACTACACCTTCTTTGTTCCTCTTCTGACCCTGTTATCATAAGTGACCAGTGGGTTCTTAGAAGCCTTACTCTGTTTATCCTAAAACAACCTCAGTAAGGCTACCAAAACTTATGTACAATGATACATTCCATGTTTTCCCAAGGTGGACTGCATTGTTAGCACTATGAGGTAGAATATCACATTAAGGAAATCAAGGTCTTTATTGCAATAGCAATCTTTCACCATACATTAAATTTTGGAGCACATTTTTATTTTTCTGGTCCTTTATCCATGACTGAAAGGATTATAAGGGCAGATCATAAATGTAAATTCTTCTGCTTCTTCTTCCTGAGACATTTTTGATCTCTTTTGGCTCCTGTCATTATCTCCATATGGATAAAGAGCATGGGATAGTCAATACATGAGATCACTTTGTCTGACAGATCACAGAATAAGTTTCTCAAATGTTTTTCTTTCAATTGTGAAAGAACAAGGAGAATAACGTGATGGGCAGTACTTTTAGGTGAAGCATGGCTCTTAATTCTGCTTACAATTTATGGTGTCACACAAATCATTGTAGCATTATTGTTGGTATCAGTTCATAAGAAATAGCGGCTTAGCATGCTAAAAATTAAGAAATGTGTTTAAAAAAAGCTATTAGGAGCAGGTGTGAGATCAAAGCCAAACTTGAACTTTTCACTTGCTCTTTCATTTTTATTTTCCCTGCTTTTTCACAGGATCTTTATGTCATAGCCACTCTCATAGCTCACAATTGCAATCTCTTTAGACCAAAAACTTTTCGTTCCTATTTGTTCAATGCTTAAGGAAAAAGCAAACGAAAGAAAAGAAACAAGCCTTGGTCCCAACTGGAGCCATTTGCAACTACTGTAATGTAAATAATATGTAGCCCAGACATACAATGAACTGAGGGACTGCCAGTACTTTCTGGGCCCACATACTTGGAAGGGGCTGGAGGGAGCAGGAAATGATTAGCAGAGGGGAAAGGCAGAGCTCCACCAGGCAAAGCTGAGGACGCTCTGCAGTTTCATGAGCCACCAGCCCTGCTCAGGGCTGTCTTTGGGCACAGGTTGAGATGTGGAAGCTGCTTGAGATCAGCCAACAGAGTTGTCTCCACACTCCCTGAGATTCTGTCTTATTGGCCTGAAACAGGACTCTCACAGGTTAACAACAAATAACAAGGATGTAGTGAAGCAAGCAAGTAAAAAGCTTGTTTTGAATTTAGAGGTTGCCAATAGCACTAGCTGTGTTAGTACCAGAAATAAAATGCATCATAAATGTCTAAAGAACCTCAGAGTCACTTAAAGGATGAAGAAAAATATTTATTTGGGCTCTCTGCTTGTTTTCATTCACATCTACGAGCTTGCACACACACTAAACCCAGTTGTGCTCTTTGTAAATTTAAAGCAAAAATCATTTTATTGAGTCATCAGCTGGAAGAGGTATGAAGTCTTTCAGTCAGAAGGAGCACAACAGATTTTCCACAGGATTCTTTGAAAGTCTCCTTCCTCTGGGCTGAACCATCACATTTGGCAGGAACTCAGTTCTGCTGCCTCCAAGACCCACATCCAGGACATGAATATTCATCACGTTACTCATGCTGCGTTCCTTTCCCTCTGATGTGTTTAACTCCCAGCACCAGGGAGACACTCAAGAACAGCTGTGGAGATTTTGCCAGGTTCTACTAGTCAGGCTAAGCAGGAAATAATATTCACATCCTATGAAACTTTCCAGTACAAGGGGGTTCTTTTTTTTTTCCTTTTTTTTTTTCTCTCCTGCTTTAGTAAAAAATATTGGCTAAATGCAATGCCCCTTACCCACCTTAAACTAAATCAAACCAAGAAAATAATCCCCAAATCAAGAAGAAAGGCACATTTTCCATGCTAGAGGCCCCAGATGTAAACTGGGATGCCCTGACACCAAGTTACCTTTTATTTCAGTAAACAATATTTCAGTCTGTCTCCTCTCTTCATTCCCCACTTGAAATTTCAGCTTGAATCTAAGACCTTGTTTTCCCAATAAGGTTTCACTGAATTGACTGCTGAATTGTCAGATTCTAAAAAGTATAAAATTTTTATATTTTTATATAAACAAACAAATTCCTGCCAAGATTTACTTATAGAATTATTTGAGGTCCTTTAAGAACATGTCAGAAAATTTGTGCAAGAGCTGCACAACTATAAATACGATTTATATGACTTCTACAGGCTCTTTGTAAGATCATAGAATCACAGGATCACAGAATTGCTTGTGTTGGAAAAATCCTTAAAGATCCATCACCCCTGCAACACCTTCCATTAGACCAGGTTGCTCAAAGTCCCATCCAGCTTGATCTCAAACACTACCAGGAATGGGGCATCCACAGCTTCTCTGGCCAACCTGTACCAGTGCCTCATCACTCTCACAGCAGAGAATTTCTTCCTACTTTAAACCTGGTCTCTTTCAGTTTGAACCCATTCCCCCTTGTCCTGTCACTACTTGCTCTTTAAGAAAATGTCCCTCTCCATTTTTCTTGTAGGCTCCCTTCAGGTACTGCAAGGCTCCAATTAGGTCACCCCAAAGCCTTCTCTTCTCCAGGCTGAACAATCTCAGTTCTCTTAGTCTTTCCCCATAGAAGAGCCACAACAGGTTCATGTCCTTCCTGTGCTGGGGACCCCAGCGCTGGAGGCAGCACTGCAGGTGGGGTCTCACCAGAGCAGAGCAGAGGGGCAGAATCCCCTCCCTGGCCCTGCTGACTGCACTGCTTTGGATGCAGTCCAGGACACGTTTGGCTTTCTGGGCTGTGAGTGCCCATGGCTGGGTCATGTCCAGCCCCTCATCCACCTGCACCCCCAAGTCCTCAGCAGGGCTGCTCTCCATCTGTTCATCCCCCAGCCTGGATTGATACCAGGGGTTGTCCTGACCCAGGGGCAGCACCTTGCACTTGCTCTTACTAAACCTTATGAGATTCCCATGGACCAACGGGTCTTGAGCTTGTCCAGGTCCCTCAGGATGGCATCTCCTGTTTTTCAGGTGTGTCAACCACACCACTCAGCTTGGTGTCATCAGCAAATCTGCTGAAATAAGTTGTAGTATGCAGAAGGATGCTGTCCTGCTCCCACAGTTGTCTATTGGAGCTTACAACAAATGGGAGAAAGATGACAACTGTTGCCTGCTTCTGGGTAATTGAAGGAACTGTGAGATCCCCATTAAACACCCTTTGTGGCTGGAAGCAGGACATGGGGTGCTGTGCAAGCTCTGCTTGCTGCATGACCACCACCTGGGAGCTCTAACATAATCAGAAGACCTGCCCACCAGCTTTAATGAAGACAGGAAAGGGAGGCCTGTGAGCTCAACATTTTATAGATTTTGAATTCCTCAAATGAATAAATAACCCCAGTTCTGAAATAGGCAATGAATTGCTAGTATTATGGCTAAGCACAAAGATAAGAAGAAAAGGAAGATGCTTCTATAAGATTAAAAGCCAATTTTTTCTAATAAATACAGAAAACCACCCTAAAATCTTACTGCCTATAGTAGAAGCTATTAATACTGGATAAGACAAAAGTGATAGGTTGATGAACCTATAAAATACAACATAATGCAAGTAAATCTTCTCAAAAAAAAGGCGGAATCTGTACTAGCTCAGTCATTGGCAGGTTAATGTTTACTATTAAAAGAGGAAGTCTAGTATTAAAAGAGGTGGCTTCTACAAAAGAATAAATCTAGTCAGGGGAATGGGTCTATGTACCCTTAAAAGATATTTCCCATTAATGCAACCCATAAACTCTCATGTAGACGTTTGACTTAGTCAAATATTTTGTATGACATTGACATATTTAACATTAAGATATTTGTGTATAACCTGAGCTTTAAAGCACATTTTAATATGTCATTAAAATTCCACTTGGAGAACATATGGCATATAAAAATTCATTTGTTATCTTGATTGATGGCATTTCAGTGAGCACTGTTTGAATTTAGAATCAAAATATAATCTTAGACCTAATGAAGCAGACTGTGCAGGCTGAATTTTTTGTAGCTTCCCACAAACTGCCACAGTATTCTTTGGCAGCGATTTTGTGAAAAACACCACAAGGGACAGATCAAATATAATTTTAAAATATGTAGACTGGTAATAATTGTGATTATATGTGTGAGATATAAAACAGATATTCAATGACTGATAACATTAAACAATGGAATTATTAATAAATGGAATAATCTGGGGGAAATGGAAATATGCTATACAGGGAGAATTGTTTCCATTCTGGCTGGGACTGAGGAAAGGTGAACCCAGTCTTAACAAGTGATGCAGTTTGAAAACAAGTTATGTGTACAGCGTGTGAAACATGAATATCAGCAATGTACCATTAGGTGGTGGCTGAAGAAAAACAAAGAGGCTTTAAATCTGTTGGCTTATATACACTTGAGAAAAGCGAAAGAAATCTTATAATCAACAACAGCTGAACCTCCTGAACTCTTTTGTGAGTCCTGCATCCTGTGTGTATCTTTGTGACAGAAGCCTCCTGAGCATTTCAACAACTCGGCTTGCCAGTTGCCAAGATTTCCTTTATGGATGATGTCCAGACAGCAACAGACCCTGTCTTGTTTAGACACCTGTCTCAGAATCCCCCTACAGAGGTGCCTTTTTTGCTCTTGATTGTAGGGAGAAACCTAAACCTTCAGTGCAAATCAAACAATTGGATTTTAAATGGCTGCAACTAGTAGAAAAAAATGTTGTGACTATCCTACAGACACACAGAGCAGGAGAAGGAATGAGTGTAGGAGAGTTCAGCCTGCCACGTTCAGGTCTTCTACTCTGCTGCTTTGGGAGTTTCTCCTCAGGACTGTTCATATATGTACAGTGTACATGTAGCTTAGAAATTTTTATTCCACCTCTGAAGTGCTTCATTTTGAACTGCATTTTTTGTTCATCTTTCTTTTTCCTTTTAAAATTCCCATTAGCTTAATAGACTTGAAATAGCTCAAGAGAGAATGGAAATGTGTCAAACCATCCCTTCCTCCTCCCACTTGCAAGCAGTGCTTTGTTTTAGAGGTAAGCTTGGGTGTCAATGCCTGGGCCAGACTTAGCTGTATATCAATCTTTCATACTGAACCTGGGCCTACTGCTTGGGTCTTCTGGCATAACTCGGTCCATTACTTCACAGAATATGGGATACCCTTGTGAATTGCTTTTAGATTCAGTTTCAGGGTTATGGAATTTTGCCCTGTCTTCAAAGGGGAGTAATAAGGTACTCTTTGTATTGGCAGATAAACAAGGTCTCTTTGTGCCTAGAAAGTTAGGAAATGCAGAGGCTGGCTTAATGAAGCCTTATGGGACTGGGTTCTTTGTACCTCAAAGCCTACCACGCTGAGGATGAAGGGGCATAACATGACCATGCATCCCTTCTTACTCACTTCAGCCATGCCATGCTCCTAGAAGAGACATTACCTTCCATATAAGCCACCATCAACCTTAAGACCAAATTTTCTTAAGTATATGCATATAACAATTCAGGTGTAAAAATGTCTCATATCTATATTATTTCCACAGTATCCCCACAGAGATCAGATGTTCTTCCTGAATGATGATGATGATGGTGATGATTACAAGGGCAGCAGTTGCTGGGAGAGTTGTTATTGCAAGCAGAAAATGTTCACAATAACAAACTCCACCCTCTCTGCCAGCACACATTGAGTACACAGTACACCACAGGCTAAATTTATGCTTTCCTCAAGTTCCTTTTTTGCTGATTTTTTTTTTTTCCTTCCCCCAGCTTAAAGCTGTAATATGTCTTATTTAAGGTTTTGATCTGTTCTCACCAGAGCTGCCACAGGGTCATGGGATTCGATATGTCATTAAGATGGGACACGTGAAGTTCAGGGCAGTAAATTAATGGCTGAGAGTGGGTTATTCAAACCTCTCAGACCCTCCAAAACGCCATTCACCACCCTCCTCCCCTTCACCCACGAGATCAGGCTTAGCTCACATTTGTTTTTAGAAAGCAGAACTTGAAGCCAGGTATTTTGCCACAAACATTTTCAGGCTTACAATCCAAGCCGTTGTAACTGAATGCTGTCTCTCACATGGAAGAAAATTCTGTACATGCTGTACATTCTTCAGTGCAAAATAAAATCCAGATGGCCTTTATTTTACAAAAAGAGTGGGACCAGCAGATGAAGAGACAGAAGTCCTTTCTTACTCACATCCATTTCCAAACCTTGCTCAAAAAAAAGCAACCAGTCGAAAGCTCTTATTACTGGCAAAGGCAGGTAGTTAATGAATTATGAGATAAAAATATGAGGAGAAACATGTTATTTCTAAAAATAAAAGGATATTACCAGATGCAAATTGAATTAGTATAGGTGTTTATCATCTTGCAGTGCAACAAGTCAGTTTTTAAAAGAGAGCTCGACAGCCTGCCATGTAGAAAAGTCAGGTCTGATGAAAAACAGCTTGCTGTCACAGAACACTGGGAAAAAAAATGTAACAAGGTAATTTTGAGTGGAAAACGCAGATTTTCTGTTATTAATAAAGGCTGGATGGACTACTCCAGGGCTTTCAAGATACTTCCTCATTTTCTTTCAATAGAAAATTTAAACAAGTTTCCCCTAGTTTTGTGTTGGGGTGGAAACAGTTAACTAATGGTCAATTGATGCCCTGTTCCTGCCACAGCAAAATAAAACCAAGAAGCAAGAAAGAATCCCCAGTATCCACTTAAAATTCACTTAAGATTTTCAGAAAATTCAGTGATTCATTTGCACAAATAATGAAGGCAGACACTCCTTTTATTTTTCATCAATATTACAAAGGGGTCTTTTTTGTAATATGTTTTGAAATGTTTCAATGTATATAACTTTATAGTTGCTGTTTACTCTTATGACACCCTTCTCTTCCTGTTTCGCTTTCAAAAAGAGAAAAGTAAAGAAAAAGCACATTTAAAAAATGTGTACTTTAGCCAAAAGAACTTTTTTTTTAAAATTCATTAACAATATTTGAAAAAAGATTGAGATTTTTTGGTTTTGTTTTAAAAGTTCATCTTTAAACGATATCCCCCATTAGGGTGGGAAAATTTAGATCTAGATCTATTGACAGCTTTGAAGATAAGCCAAGCACTCAGTCCTCAGAAATTAAGTAAAAGTCCAAAAAAATTTCATTTGGTTTGGATGGGGAAAGAAAGGGAGGGATCCATATGATCCAGTATGGCAGGAGAATGAAACAAATTAGGAAACTGCCAAGGATGCTGAAGAGCTTTCTTTATGTTGAACAGAGATACAAAACAACAAAGCAATAATAACAATAAAAGAAATGTAGTGAGAGTGGTTTTCCTTTCAGATTTTCCTCTGAGTTCACAAACTGCATCACAGTGTTCTAGGTGCTGTAATAAGAGAGAGCAGCCCTGCCTTTTTTCGATGAAATTTTGTTTGCTCTAAAACACGGGAGTTTTATCCCTATTTTAAAATAAAATAGAAGGTTTTATTTTGCTCCAAAAATTCCTAAGTGAAGTACTGAATGTCCACCTCTGAAGGAAAACCTCCACTAAACCCTGTATGTTGCTGCGATTTCTAAGTTCTCCTAAGGCACTTTTTTTGGTGCTTTGTGAGGCGAGGTTGCAAGCAGAAGCGTTCTGTCCAAACCCCGTTCCTGACCAGGCGCAGGCGTCCGTGCAGGCACAGCTGTGCGCACATGAGCACACGGACACAGATACGTGTCCGTGTGTGCTAAGGAGGAGGAACAGCCGCGTCCCAGCAGGTCTGCTCCTCACCTTGGGCTGCTTCAGTGGTAACTCACTCAGGGCGATCCACGGCGCAGCCCGTCCCGGCCAGGCCCTGCCTCGGCCCGTGCCAGGCCGGGGACCAGCACCGGGAAGCGAGGCCCGCACTGGGAGAGAGCTGTTCGCCACCAGCCTGGTGCAGCCTGAGGGCGCTTCTGGCTCCTGCCCGCTGCTGTCGTGCCCTGTGCTGGGCGGGCTGGCCGCTGTCCCCAGGGCGGTGTCAGGGCCCGGGCCCGGCCCCTTCAGCAGCTGCAGCGGGGAGCCGGGCATCCCGCTGCTCGCTCCGGGCCAGGTACGCGAGAGACAAAGAGTTCAGAGGAGAAGCACCAGTGTTTACTACAGAGCTGAGAGACTTCTTGCCTGAGGGAAACAGCATCACACTCTAGCTAAATGCTATCAACAGCTAGAAATAGTTGCTTTCATTTGGATCAGAGGTCGCCTATCTCTAAATTGGCTGCTGTGAAGGAGAAAATAAAAACCAAGAGCTGTGAGTCACAGGTTCTGAGGGAAGGGATGTGTAAAAGATTGTAATGGATTCCTCCCTGCTGCCGACATGCTGCAAACTACCCCTGGGCTGTAGTTTGATGAAGGCAATGAAAGCTGATATTTCCATACCCAGATACTTATTTAGCCAATATTAGCAAACTAGCATAAGCTCAAACACATTGCACTGTTTTGTACGCTCAAATCTGAGACACCATGAGAACAGCACTCAAATGATCTGATTTCATATTCCTTAATGAGTTTTTCTGCTTCCAGAGACCTCTCACATGCACTCAGCTTCGTTCCAGAAATGACTAAGTAAGCTTTCTCTCAGGGCCAAACCTCTAAAACCAAAAAGAGTTGGACAACACTTCCTGTAAACTATGAACTATGCAGACAGTCCTTAAACATCTTGTTGAAGCTGTGTTGCTGATACAAACTAGCAACCTTAATATTCAACCACATTTGCTTTAATGTTTTGTTGTTTATGTATTTTATTCACATTCCTTTCCTTACAAGAAGTCTTGAATTACACGAATTACATCACTAAACAGTTTAGAGAAAGCAAATGCTACAGCAATATAAGTACAGCTGGAGGAAATTCCTGTTTTATGTAAGCCAGAAAGTGATTTGTATTTTCAGTAAAAAGCTGTGTGTTTGTGGGTTTGTTTGTGTATCTTTACATTACACATACTTTTCTCATGCATCCAAAATACATGTTTTCAGTATCATTGTTCATTCATATTCCACATAAATCTCTCTATTTCTGCTACAGCTTCTTTTGTTGAACATGGTATTCCAGACAAGGGCACAATTGATTTATACAATATTATCATTCATTTGATAACATTTCTGTACCTTTGTTTACAAGGTGTTTGTTGTTATAAATGCAATTATGTCTTTAGCACACATACTTAATTGAGCACTCATTTTGACTGGTAAGATACATTCATGCGTGAATAAAGCTATTTTGGATTTTTGATGTTTCTATGAATACTTCTCAATGTTCTTTTTTCAATCTTCTATTTATCAATCCTGAAAAAGTAGTTTGATGAGATGTTCAGCAACAGTATTAGATTTCCCTAACATTCTACAAAGAAATTTGTGTTGTCTGGAAAAGGTATTATGTCACAGGGAGAAGCAGTTTCATGCATTTTTTTATTGTTTATTAGGTTTTATTTCAATGACAAATTGTGCCTTATTGAGCTAGGCAACTGTTTAGGAAATTTTTCCCCTCTAAATTGTGTGATTGCTCATATAAACAAGACGCAATGAATTTTTGAAAACACATGGAGTGTCATTTAGGAGTCAGTGAAATAAATTTGCATCCTTTCAATTAATTTTTTTTTTTAAATTTTACTGCAGTAAGCATCAGACAAGGCCTTGAGACTGAAGTTGTTCCACAAACTGAAAATCTATATTTTTAAATTTAAATATTCTGTGAGAAAGCACAAAGCCAAGACTTTTTCCATCATTTCCAATGTAACTGGAACTCCCTTGTGGAAATAATTTTGGACAGAAAATCCTACACAGTAATACTAAAGGTTTAACAACACTGCAGTAGACTTATCAAGTTACTATAGTTCATTCTGTTCCACCTATTTTACCAGGAAAGGAACAAGTTATATTTGAAAACTGTGTAGAAATGTTTGTGAAAACTGACTGTTCATCTTACTACCTAAGTGTGCAGGTGACAAATGGAAGGGCTCTTTTTACTGTGTTAGACCTTACTGACATTCCCCAGAAAAACCTGGTGAAGGGGCCAAAGGATCCTGGAAAGAATCACCTGGCAAAGCAACTGTCTAATTCTAGGGAAATCAGTTCTTATCTCTGTATAATTACTGCCCTTCCTGTCTGTGCTCTACTTCATTTAGACTGTAAGTTTTTACAGGCAATAAGATGAGACTCATTTCATCATACTTTAGCCTTAGAAAAGTAAGAATCTCATTTCAGTTAGTTTTCCAATCTCTCTGTAAATTTAATAAAAAGAAAGAGAGAGAAAGAGAGGCTTCAGGGGATGAATCACCTTCCTTGTCTGAGACTGGAATAATATTAATTGCTCTCTGGACATTATTCTCACTACCTCTTCCTGATGACAACTCTTTAAACCAGATGTTAAGCTATGGCTAGATAAAGTTAGGCGAGATGACTCAAGCCCTTTTGTGCATTGCCTGACACCTTATCTCAGTTGCAATTTCCAGACATGACTTTAGTAGAAATAAATAACAGTATATTGGGCCAAATGGAGGCCTGACGTTTTTTGGTGAAAATCTCATAGAGATGTTAAGTTTTCAAGGGAGTTCTCAGCCTCCACTGGGCCGAATACCAAGCCATATGTCTGCAATTGTTGTTTCCTCCCTTATTTATATATTATGTGGAGTGGGGCAATATTGACTTACTCCAACACACTGTTTTGTGATACAATACCTCAAGGGCCCCAGAACGAGATCTGATGAACTTGTGAGCTTCATAAACAACATGTCTCTTTAGGAGAAGCAGAGGATCTCTGCTGACCTCCCTCCTCTGCAGCTGTGAGCCCACCTTGGTGTTTAGGCCAACTCTCCTATCACTCCCTGGTCCCTTCTTATGCCACAGGGCTTCAGAAAGAACGAACTGAGAGATAGGTTTATTTCTACTCATGCTAACTCAAAACTGAGTTTGTTATAGAAGTGCTTAGTCTAAACCAGCTTTAATACAGTTTTATAGCCCGTTAGTGCCATTCTTAAGCTACAGAAAGCCTAAACCAAAAACCTAGCCTGTAATTCAAGATGTGTTTTATAATGCTGCATCAAAATGGAGGCTGTTTATTTAGCTCCTGTGCTCTTTAACTTCTCTTAATATCTCACTAGAGCTTTCTAACCCAAAAATATGAATTTTCAGTTCACGTTTGCTGCACATCCCTAGAAGTTGACACAGAACTAAGTCTTTAATAAAATTACCACTAGAAATATATTTTAGAAAATTGGTAAATTGCAAGAGTGAGGTTCTGGGTGACTAAATACTGTTCAGTTCACAGCAGAAGGCTCTGCTGCAGGGCCTTCTGTATGGGCAGCATCTTCTCTGTAAAGGTGTTCTGCCCTAAAAGTGATTTTGTGCTAACTCAGCTGTGCTGGACCCCATGGAGCAGTGAGACAGTGAGTCATGTCAAGGAGCTGCAGGCTTTTCATCCATCCTTAACCAACCCATGTCTGGACCCATCTTCCACATCTCAGTGCACAAAAAAATACACTGTGAGAGTTGTACATGAACAGAAGTATTGGGTTATGTCTTACTCCACTTATGTACCTACACACATGGGTAAATTATGTGACTCTATAGGCCTTGGTACCTATGTGTTGCAAATTGCCTTTTTAGTGAATCCAGAATCACAACTGAAAAATTGCATGTCTAAAGTTTCTGCATAGCAGAATCCCCAAACATTTCTGTCAGCAGTTGTCTTATCAGATATCCAAGTTCAGCTGTTGCAGGCTTTTGTTTTCACTTAAGGAAAAATCCTTCTTGTGAAATAATTGTCAACAGTTCTTGAAAAAACATGAAAAATGATAATTAAATATTCATGATTCATATGCTTAAATTCACATTTTTCTGTGGTCTGTGAATATTGATTTCTGAAATGCACATGACAGCAAACAGAAGGAGAAGCTTAGCTTCAGGAGGGATGTTATAAAGGTAAAGAATACTATTTAGCACTTTTACCTTTGTTCCTCCTTTTATAGTTCTGCTAGGTGGGTTACTGCCTTTTCTGTCTCTTCTGCCCCGTAGTATTTAACCTCATTTTAAAGGACAGCTGCATTTCATCACTCATAGCACACTATGAAAGCTCATTAGGTGAGAGGTCTTCCTTTTCAAAGTGTTTTAAATATATAATTTTCTAAAGTGTCTCAAGCACATTCTAATTCAAAATAATTCCAAATGAATGCATTATGGTGTATTCTTTCACTTACCAGCATCCACATAAGAAGTAAAATATCTCATTTAAATTCAGAAAGGCTTTTGAGTCCTAGAGAAATAGAGTTTGCAAGACAACAGCAACCTGTTGAAAGTGAGGGTATTTACCCAACATATTATCCTTCAGCAGAGGTAACTAACGCTTCCTAAAATATATGTGTTCCAATTGATAATATTCAAAACTTTTCATTTTCAGCTTTGCTTCCTCAAAGCAAGTTATGATTTGTCTATACAAAAAACTCCAAATGAAGAAAACTCACAGCAAGTGTATCCGTCAGGCTGGTCAGAAGAAAGAAGCTTCTATTTACAAAACGGATATTTGTGTACTTCTCTCTCTGAGACTATACTGACTGTCAAAACTAGTCTCTAGGCACTATTATGACTTATCTATTCTTTGTATATCACACCACATTTTTTTTTTAATGAGAAAGAAACTTCACAAGGTGCGAAAGCTATGATCTTCAAATATATTCTGTGAATTCACATATAGAGGGATAGGCTCCTTTTTCTCATTAATTGCCTCTGTCTTCTGCTAAAATTTGGCATGAATATTTGTGTATGTTGTTGTGTTATGTGTTGTGTATTAATAAATTAAATATAATTTTTGTCTTAAATAATAGAGCAATATTTCCATGTAAAATTTTTCATGTACTTTTTAGATTCTAGCCTGCAGAGTACACAACAAATATACAACTAGTTTCAGGTAAACTGACTCAACCCTTTAAAAAATTGTGTATATATTAGTATTATCAGGAGAGATCTGTTTCTAAACTAAAACAAAAAAATTCCATTTTGATTAAATTAATAAAGCTCCAGTAAGTTAGTAGAATAATGCTAAAAAATGCCAGCAGGATCTAACTCAGAGCATAAAGAATGTTTCCAGTGTCAAAAGAGCTCATTATTGTTTGATAGCCAGATTTTTGTGAAGATAAAATGTACCAAGAACAGCATGGATTTTTATGCTCTTCAGAAGTGGTGCTAGGACAGAGTAGTTTTGGAGGGTTGAACCAAAGTCATATTGTAATTCCATGTAGCAGGGATTTCTCAGCCATTTTTTTTCCTGTAGCAATACATTTTCTCAGCCAAATGTTTTGTTTTAATACTGGCCACCAAGAGATAAATCTGCTCTACCTGAATGAGACCTGAACACCAAAGTCCTCTCTGAACCCTGATACTGACTTTTGATTTTCCATAGGTGTCATATCTATTCTTTTATTTTCTCCCCTTGGCACAAGTTCTGCTGTATTTATGTCAAGCCCTGTTTCTGTTGGGGATTAGGCATTGTTGTTCTCCAAAATTGCCTTCAAGACCCCGAGCCACTCAGCTCCCGAGCAGAATCCAGTTTACCCATAGAAATCCAAAGTGTCTCAGAGAGGAATCCGCAATACCCACAAGACAGACTGTGAGCAAGAAATTCTGAGGACAGGAACAAATCTTAGATTTATTTTGTATTTTTAAAAGATGCCTACATATTCTCAGGATTTTGATTTAAGGATGTCAATAGCCTGAGTCATTATCTGAGGATTAAGAAGAAAAAGGAATAAGTCCACCAATTCCGATGATTAAACATCTAAGCCTTGTCAGGACTTGCATGAATGTGAACAGAACCCTTAGTAAGAGAAGTATAGATACTTTCAAAGTGCATTAATGGCACAGATGCAGGTATTTAAATGTTGTGAACTCTGGCAGCAACTTAATGAAGGCTTTGAGAACTTTGATTTTGATCGTAGACTTAAGTTCTTAGGTCCTTTCTGGCACTGACATGACTAGTCATGAGAAAGTGGCTTTTTTTTATGTTTAAGGAGTTATGCTGCTCCTTTCTGTACAACTGTGAGTCTGAATGCAGAGGTGCTGATGGCCACTCACCCTACACAGCCAGAGGGCTCTCAGAGGATTTACTGTAATGAAAACCATACCTATAGCTGCTAGTTCCATACTATGCATGGACTACTTGCATTTCTGCATATTTGTGTATATTATCCACTGCATTCTTTTTTACTTCTGCTTTTTTTGGGTTTTGGTTTAGTTTTGTTTGGGGTTTTTTTTTGATGACTTTCCCCCTCTGTTCCTGCTCAGTGTCTGCTCTTTTAACTTTTGGCCGTTTTTTTCAGTCATTTTATTTTAAAGAACTCATTAAGAAAGAACAAAAACTTAGTCTACCTGAAGACCATAGTAGCAAACCTCCTGGTTCTGTGATTAACAGAATAATGATCTGCTTTGTTGTTGTCACTATAGAAAAATTACTCAGTTCACCATCTTCTGCAAATCCAGTTGCACATCTGTCTGTACAGACAGATGTGCACCTCTGGCATATATTGAGTAGAACGCATTGCACAGGAACAGACTGTGGCTTGCTTGCATGGTTTTTTCAGAGTAGCAATAATTCAGCAGGACCTAGCAGAAGATTTTACCTTTTTCACTTAACAAAATGACTGCAAGGTTTCTGCATGTTTTTATGAAAGAAAAATATTTTCAAAATGCTTATCTTACAGGCATTTAAATTATGGTGCAAACCTCTTGATACAGCTATAAGATGATCACTACCCCATTTGTCCTCTACAAGGCTCTTTGGTTTTTTTTTTGATAAATGATAATGGTCAAGACTAAGACATGAAAAGATATTTCAGTTTTGCTATTTAATCAAATTCCAATTGATCAATAACATTATATTTAAAACCACTTATCTGATGCATTTTTACACCTTTTTCTATATTTATCTTGGTATTAATTTACTTGTTCTAAAAGATAATTATAATTTTATATATGGAATATCATCTCATATTTTATGAGGTATGACAAAAGGAAACGTCTCTATCTATTTTTAAAGCATAATATAATGTCTCAACATTAAACAAAACACTTGCCTAAAAGTCTGTTCCATGGGTAGGGTGGAAATGAGTAACCTAATGGAAAGGACAGGAAAAGTCAGTGTCACTGCCAGAGCTAGACTTAGGGCTGAAGCTGCCAGAGCAGTACACTCTGCTCACAAGGGAACAAGTCACATGTGTAAAGGAACACAACACCCCCCAAAAGAGATTATCTGTGCCACTGTAACTATATATTCATTCCTTCTGCATGTTCAGATAGTAAGAAAGAGAATTATGTGGTATCATGTTATCCATTAAGATGCACATTCTTATCACAGAAATTCAGTGATTTCACCATAACTCTCCCAGTCAGCGTAACATTAGACTTCCTTCTGCGGATTACTGATTGCAGGCTCTTAGTGGATGACCAGATTAGTCCCATGAAGGGGGCTGTGTGCTCAGACCTACACAGTGCCTCATCTAGAAGCTGTTAAAAATATGTGACTTTTACCTGCATTCCGCTGTTGTGCTGAAACAACGACAAGAGCAAGAAGTTCTAGACTTAGCTGTACATACACATCAGGAACTGACAAATCCATTATGCACTGTGGGTCGGGAGCGCATGGCTAACAGAGAGAACGCTTGACAACAGTGAAAACCAATCCTGTGCATCAGACACTCTCTCCTTTCGCACACACACAGAGCAATCATTTGTTGTGCTGCCACGGGGAGTGCTTGCTGTAAGTGGAAACTGTTTCCTCTCTACTGCTTTCAGTTTTGCAAAAGGCTAGGGGAGAGAGATGGGTATTTCCCTTCCATACTAACTGCAGGCTCCAGATGAACCCAGACAGGGAATGTCATAAATAATTAAAAGCTATGTTAGCAAGTGACACAGTATCTGCCTCTACACACCCAGTTCTGCTCCAGGGTTCAGCGGAAGATCTGCACTCTTTGGCTTGCTCAGCTCTAGTGTTAACATTTTTCACTTCTCTATTTTGAGTTATTTGCCAGCAAGGCTGGGGTGAACTCTTACTCATTTTCATGCTGATTTTTTGGATGGGTTGTTTGTTTGTTTGTTTTCCTTCCTTTTCTTTTTAACTTTTGTTTTAAGAAACTGAGACAGCAGATATTTTTATTCAAAGCCATTTCAATTAACCAGGCTGTATTCAAACTTCAGAACAAGTCAACATGTACTAACCTTCAGGTGGTAGGCAAACCAAAAATCTCACTGCCCAAGGACAGCAGTTAAAACAGTTACAGGGAAGCAGAATGTGGACAAAACGTGACATGGTGGCTGTTCTCAGCATTTTTAGGTTTGATCCTGTATTCTTCAGGTGCTGTTTTGCCACTGAGCATGGACTGGGCAGAAAAAACATCTTAAGGTTGGAAGAGCTCTCTGACCAGTGTATTTAGGCATCCTTCAGGACAAATGGAAGCTTTGAAAAGAGGGCTTATGAACATGTATTAGAAATATGACCATGTATCACTGAAATGTGAAGGAGGTAGGTGAAAAAGATGGACTCTTTGGACTTCTTGACTATTTTTCACAATTTAGGCTTCTTCAAAGAAGACAAAACCCCATTGTTTATGTTTATGTTAAGCATCTTTATGTTTAAATGACCTGAAAAGCATCAGCAAGATTTTCTTTTTGAAGATGCACATGCTCACAATTTTATTTGCGGTGACAGTTTTAGGTTTTAAACAGCTTGTAAACTAGGTACAAAAATTAGCAGAAAACCTTTACATTTATTGAATGAACCTTCCCACACTGGCTACTAAGGCTGTTATAGTCTGATTTTTGCTGTGTATATTCAGCAAAAGCTTAATTATCACATGGGAAGTTTTTCTGACTTTTTTATTTACTTTAGAACACTGTTTTGTTTGCTCAAATAAACAAAGAAGTTGCAAGGCACAATTATTTCTGAATCTGAAATACTTAAGTTACCAAGTTTTTAATTTTCATAATGTTTCAACTATCAAGCAAACCTTAAAATTACTTTTTATACAAATATCAAATTATATGACAAATGCTTCTTGCTATATGTGTCACTTTAAGTTTGCATGCATACTCGAAATTATGTTTTAACTTTTAATGTTACAAGGTTTTGGGAATGTGCCTAAAACACTAAATATTTTTTGCATCTTTTTTCAAGTGCCTGAAAAAACACAACTTGGAAATGGAAGTTGAACATTCCTCTGATTTTTTATTTAAACACTCTGAAGTGAAACATTCCAGTCCTAGGATCATGTTCATGAGTTTCTTCATGAAGTGCTTTCAGTTAGACCTGAACATTGCTAGAATTTTCTTGCTGTATGCTGACGCCATTTCACTATTTCATCTCAGTCAAAGGTACCTCACCCTTCCCCCCAGTATTGCTCTGTTTATTTCAGGAAAATGGCTCATCTTAATGAGGTGGTGTGGCACTTCCAGTGCAATCTCGCCCACTTGGCCTCTCGCTGTGTCATGATGTGAAATGATTTTTGTACCTCTCTGACTGTAGTATTAAGATGTGTCAACTTTATTTACTGGCTGAATACTTGCCTCAGGTATGATTAAAAAGGCCAGCCTGTTGTAGAGCTTCTTCTCCTCCTAATCTCAGCACAGTTCAGTGATGAATGTCAGGTTATGCCAAATCTTTATCTACCTTGCCCAGCCTCCAGAGCTCTTGGCAAAAGGCATCGTTTCAGCTACCCTTACATCCCATTCCTATCCCAGGGCAACAAGTCAGCTTCTGAGACAAGATGAACAGAGAATTGTTTTGTTAGATTTAAAATAGTAAATCTCTTGTGCAGTAACTGTAGAAAGGACTTAGGAATCTTCATCACCCTTGGTCATCTTAATGTGCATTATGAACAAATTTCAAGACTTTTCACTGGTGTGCATAAAAAGAAATTTCTGAAATTCATACTTAAGAAAGTTTATAGGGGCTAGATTTCAAAAAGTCATCAGCATTGTTGAAAACAGTCACAGATTCGGGAGTTGAAGTAGGCGCGTACAGTCAGCTGGTAACCTTCAAAATTGTAGCCTAGAAAATTAAATTCCTTTATGACCTACAGGGATTGAACTTGTGAGATCACCTGTTATACGATGCATATGTAAATAATTGTTTTCATTTCCATTTTCTTCTGCCAGTGCCAAAGAGAAAAAGGAAGTTTTAAATTCTTCAGATTTTTTTCTGGTATTCATAAGTGAACATCTCCAGCCTAGAAGATTGCACAGAGTCGATTTTCAGGCATCAAAAAAATGCAGAGATGAACATTATGGAAATGACACCATACATGCAGACTCCTGGAAAAAAAATAAAACCAAAAAAACTCAGCAGGATAGTATAAGCACACTTTTCTTCTGTCATAGCAGTCTGGAGTAGGCTTTTTGCCTCCTCTGCTGTCAAAAGCTCACATATCTAGTGTATGTTGTATGCTTTTAAAACCTAGTAACAAAAGAAATTATGATCCGAGTAAGGGAGGATCATTTACTTGCTTTACAATAGCTCTCAGCTCTCTTTAAGAAAAAAGAAAATTACAATCTTCCACATGCTGGAAATATGTCATCTTATTGCAGGGTTGTACTTATGTTTTGAGAACAACTTGCTCATTAGTGGTAAATGTGAATGACATCACCAAAACAGAAAGAATCTTATTCTGTTCACCAAAGTTAATCAATAAAAAGTCTTCTTTCCAATCTTTTTTTTTTATTTCTGAAATGGGATGATGTCTGTTTTATTACAGTAACCATGAGGACTTCAGAGAACATGCAAAACAAAGTTTATGAATGCAACTAATATTTACTGTTAGGTCAACTGATACAGTTTTAAACAAATAAAAACAGACAAGCTAAATAATGAAACATGTATTTTTCCAAAAATATTGGCTGACCTACTAGAAGATACTACTTGCAAATAAGGGAATATTTTATCTGTGATGACAACTGGTAGTCACAGGCTTCCTATCTCCTACTTTGCAAGAGCATTTTATTAGAAAAAAGAGGGAATATATAGTGGAGGGAAAATAATGCGTCATATAATAGACAATGTTAATTTAATCTAAACTTTGAAGTGTATTTCAGTTTCCCAACTACTATATCAGCCTTTTAGATCACAAACCATAAAATCCTGAGGTTTCCCTCCTCCTATGTTATCATGCAAACCAATGATCTATTATTGGAATCTATTTTATTAGTAGCACAAACAAATTCAACTTGTACTTGAAGAACAAGTGCAACCTGTACTTGCCTTAAGGAATAAACAGTGGAACATTTATGAAACGTGCAAATTATCCTTAAATGACTGCAAAACTGTAGAACAGTTTTATATAGCATGTCTTATTAAAATTCTGCTAAGTGAGTACAAAGTTGGTTGGCTTAATGTGCATTTATATATTTTTAAGCAAGATACATATTGCATGAACCAAGGAACTCTGGGATTTTTTTTTGTAAATAGACATATCTTCACCCATCTTTGTCATAGCCCAGGTCTAATTAATTTATATTTTTATTATTATTTGCTGTGGGTTGGCTAGCTGCTGCCACAGCCTGATCTTTTACTGAGCCAAGAAAAGGGAGACCTTTTAGGGAATTTAAACCTAAATCAGGAAGAGCTTTAGGCTTCAGTGCCATTCATCCTCTATACCTAGAATTGCATTAGAACGGTGTTTGGAGTTTTGTTAGGACAGAGGTAGATGGAAAGAAGAAAAGAATGGCTGTGGAAGGGAGAGAAATCATAATTCAGAGGAAACAGCTTCAAGCAGAGCCTTGATGCTGTGAACTCTCATGTCTGAGAAATGAAGATCTATCAAAAGGAATGTTAAATTAGGAAATTCAGCTTTTGAGCAAAGAACATGGTTTTCAAGTCCTCTGACTGTTGCATAAGCATGCCACAGCTTTTACCACTGGCCAGGAAATAAACCAGCCAGATTATTTAAACTTTCAGCTCTCCAGAGTTACATTTCACAGAATCACAGAATCACAGAAAGACTAGGTTGGAAGAGACCTCTAAGATCATTGAATCCAACCGGTGCCCCAACACCTCAATTAGACCATGGCACTGAGTGCCGCATCCAGTCTTTCTTTAAACATATCCAGGAACAGTGACCCTACTACCTCCCCGGGCAGATCATTCCAGTACTTTATTACCCTTTCCGTGAAAAACTTTTTCCTGATATCCAACGTAAATTTCCCTTGGTGCAGTTTGAGACTGTGTCCTCTCATTCTGTCAGTTGCTGCCTGGAGAAAGAGAGCAACCCCCACCTGACTACAACCACCTTTCAGGAAGTTGTAGACAGTGATAAGGTCACCTCTGAGTCTCCATTTCTCCAGGCTAAACATCCCCAGCTCCCTCAGTTGTTCCTCACAGGGCTTGTGCTCCAAGCCCCTCACCAGCCTTGTTGCCTCCTCTGGACGCGCTCAAGCGTCTCAACGTCCTTCCTGAACTGAGGGGCCCAGAACTGGACACAGCACTCGAGGTGTGGCCTCACCAGTGCCGAGTACAGGGGGAGAATGACCTCCCTGGTACTGCTGCCCACACTGTTCCTGATCCAGGCCAGGATGCCATTGGCCTTCGTGGCCACCTGGGCACACTGCTGGCCCATGTTCAGTCGGCTGTCAACCTGTACCCCCAGGTCCCTTTCTGCCTGGGTGCTCTCCAGCCACACCGTCCCCAGCCTAGAACGCTGCTGGGGGTTTTTGTGGCCAAAGTGCAGGACTCGGCACTTGGACTTATTAAATTTCATCCATTTGGAATGGAGCTGTGTGTCCTCTCTCCTTCCACACGTAAGGTGACCCAACTACCATTTCCAAAATGTTCCTGGCATTCCTGGCTGGGATAAACAGAACTAAGATGGCTGGTTTGAAAGAAGCAGAGACAAGGCTCCCCATGGCCTAGTGGGATCAGGTCTTCAAGGAAAGCAAACAATGCTGTTTTGTGTTTGTGTCCACTCCAGCTTACAGGGTTGCTACGCTTCTCATCTCAGCCAAACTGGATTGTCAAGAGAAGGAGGATGGGACAGCATGTTTGTATTCATCCTTTTATCAGTAATTTCCCATTCTTCCACTTAAACCAGAGTTCTCTCCAAATTACTGTCCATCAGCAGTCCTTCTCCTCTTTTCTTCAATCAAGAGGCTGGACATTGTCTGCCAAATTCTGATAGCACATTCTTTGTTCTGTGCACGGTTGCACCTGTGGAAAGCAGCCAGTCATTCTTTTACTTGTATCAGAACAACTGAAGTTATTCTTCTTGAAGGAAGTACAGGCAAGAGATAATTTCTAACATTATCATATAGCTGGGGGAGTGTGATAGCAAAAGCAAGTGTGCAAGTCTGGGAAAAAGAAGACATACAGTGGAAAGCTGTGTATCTCACTGAAAATTGACACTTTGCTACCTAGAGAAAAATATATAGCTTTGTGCTTCACCTTCCATTATTTGGCCACTTAAGGGATTTCACAGCCTGAAACTGTGTTTATTTACATGTTCTATTTAGGCAAAGGGTTCCCCTCCCCTTTCTCAGGCATCCCAGAATGGCTTGACAGTGCTGCATTATCTTGGTTTTTTGCCCTTCTATGGGGACTTTTGCATCTGTGAGCTTACTCAGTGATGCTCCAGCTGCATGCCGACTAGAATACAAAGTTCAGTTTTTGCCTTGAAGGCAAACATGCACTTCTCTTTGGGGAATCTGTATGCTGGAATTTGTGTGTCACTGAGACATTAGATATAGAAGATTTAAAACTATCCCATCAGCTATTTATTGTGCACATACAAATCACAATAAAAGGACAGCTTAGACATGGGGGCACTTGCTGCTCAATAGAAATCAACTTTATGAGAAATAGCTATTCTGCTTAGAAACGTCATGTCAATTTAGTCTTATTAGTGGGAAAAAATTACCCACACAATAAATAAGGAAGTGAATTAAAACTGAGGCCAAACACAGAGTTTTGTGATGTTCTTTTGTAAAGATGCTTCTCTTAGACAGCAACAACCGACAGAGTTTAACCGGCGTCACTGAAGTTTCTCTGTCTTACTGCAGCTAAGGATTTGATCCTGTTATTTGAACAATTGTACAAGAGTGCCTGATGTTTAGGAATTAGGGGAAGCTAGACAGCCATGTGGTGTCACATAAGCCAGTAATTTGGCCTTAATTTTGTCTGACTAAAATATGTAAAGCAGTGGTCATGAAAACAGTAAGTAAAGGCAAAGCAGTTTTGTCCTAAAATTGCTTAACGAAGGCAGCACTGGCTGAACAGTAGCACTGGTTTTTGGTGACCTTTCATAAAGAAAAGGCAGTCTGTCTGTCATTATGCAAATTCAAGAACATCTGTTCCATGAAACCCTGTAATAATGCCTGAGGTTTGCATGGTATGGGAATAAAAACTGTTTTGACAAAGGCTACAGAGTACGCTTTTATTAGCCAGACAGCCCTTTTTTCTAGTCAAAGTCTACCTCAAGCGTAGGGGAGCCAGACCTTCAGCTGGAATAAATTGTTGTAGCTCAGTGGAACTGGTGTCTCAGACCACTGTTTTATTTTGTGAATAATGAAATCTAAGAGGTAACCCCTTTATCAGAGCATTGCTATTTCATTACTAACAATGGCAGCAATGGATGGGTGACACAATGTGAAGTGTTTGTTGCAGCCTTCCTATGCAAACCACAAAAGAGGCACTGAGCACTGTTTTAAGAAGTCTGCCAACGGCTAACCCACATCTGCTTTGGTTTAATGAAAAAAAAAAATGAAAAGAAAGCAATATTAACAGCAGATATAAACAATAAGTGGATGTCTCAGTTCTGTTTCATACTTAATAAACCTCAGGAAATACCTATTAAAATCTATTGATTTCTCCCAAGACCATTACCACCTCTGAATTAAAATGATGGAGGGGCTGATGTGCTGAGGGTCATGAGTGCTGGGGACTTCTGCACTCCAGTGGCGACTGATAGGAATATTATGAAGGTGGAGATGAGACAGGAGCACAATGTACAGCTGCTCACATAATCTTTTTAGGCAGAGCAACCACAGGCCGCTTTCACAGGCCTAACTAGAGCATGGGGGAATTAGAGCAGAATTTCATCTTGCTGACATACGTCACAGCTCCTTTTCAACATCAGAAGCAGAAGCCTCCTCCGTGTATGAAGCCAAAAGAAAGCTCTATCCTTGGCTGCAGGGGGAAAGAGGAGACTGCTTGACTTCCCTGTAGGGGGGTAGTCACGGGTTAATGTCAGTCCTTCCTAGAGGACCTACTATAGAGCAACTATCACCCTTTCAGAGCCTAGCTGAGCAACATAGGACTCAATATTTCTGTTTTAACTATTTTAAAAACACTTCTTCACTTTCACATCACAGATATTCACAGATACATACACAAATATTTGCAAGGGCTCACAATCAGCTGGGAAGTTTTCCTCTAATAATGGGTTTTGTTTGATTGTTTGTTTTGGAAAACCAGACTGGTTTTTAAGGGTGGGAATTTAGCCAGCTTATCTATAGGAATGCAAACGTTAGACATTAGGTCTAAGTTGAGAAGGTGCCTCTGGCTGATCACAGATGTTTAACATACGTGGCAGGGTTCAGTGTCTGCCTCTGCCTGTGTCTGTTCACTGAGTACAAGGTGGAAGCCAGGACTTAGCTCACACCACCCTCACGGCCTCCACATAGCTAAACAGGGCTGAAACAAATCCTACCCCAGAGCCTGTAACCCAGAAAAGGCTATGAGAATTGATTGGACTTAATTTGCCTCAAACAACTAAAACCAGGCAAGAGTCTGGCATTTGTTAAACAACTTGGCAGTTATTTTGGGGGTGATGGTGAAAATAATGCAACCTACACTATCTCTGGTCTTGTCTCAGGAAGTCACCACCACAGCCAGCAATTGTTGATGTGGAGTTTTGCAGGAGATGAGCTCTGTGTCCCCTTTTCTCACTGCAATCCCTCTCCTGCCCGTTGAAAGTGACGGCAGTGTAGGACCATCTGCCTTACCACTCTAGTGCTGAAATGTTTGTCTGGTCTGGAGTGACTCTCTGGGGCAGGATGACCATCCAGCAATGATTCCTGCAGTGAGTGGCCTTAGCAGAGCTCTTGGGAAATGGCTGTGTTTCAAGCACAGGGTTGCTTGTGTTCCTGAGGGTAGCACATGAGCAATGGGCTATTTCTGGCACTTGTCATCATGGACTGGTACACATCCCATGGATATTTTTTCCTGCGCCTTGCAGGTTTGGGGGTGGCATCCTGGGGAGTGCTGCTGGTTTCTGTTCATGTTCTTATCCAATACCTCTCATGTATTCCTGCATGAATTAAATTTACCTTTGGCAGTGATCCCAGCGGCATATCAATTTTGAGTCCATGTTTTTTCCAGTAAATATCTCGGACTAAAATTTTGGGAATAAACTACCCAGCAAATTAAAGAAATAGATATCAATTTTTTTTTTTCGGTAAAGAATAGATCACTTGCTTTTAAACAGAATAGGTGAATGAAAATAGCAGATGAATGGTTAAAGCCTCAAATTGTTTACTGCTAAAATTGAAATGTTTTCCACTCCTTAAAATTTACATAGATGTTTTACCCTCAAAATTGGTATTACTAATTCTTAGCCTGAGTGAGCTGAAATATGACAAGAAAAGCACACAGAATTTTTTCTTACAAGATGTAACCAAAAGGTCAGAATTATATAAAGTCTGCTGAGGCTTTTTTTGAAAATGATGTTTTTAATCTGCAATGATCTTCTTGCATTTCTAAATGCAGTTATCGATCAAATATAGAAAAATCTATAGTGTTTTCCTTCTCTGTGTGAATCATCTTGCTTTCCAAGATGGAATTGAGAAAAGGAAAAATGTAAGACAAAGCAACAAAAGCCAAAAAATCTCCTAAATAAACTAACACCTTCATATAGTTTTAAAATAATAGAAAGATAAAATTTCCTAAAGCATTCCTAAAATAAAAATATTAGTGAACTTTTCAAGATATTTTATACAAGAGTTATATTTTTCTACCAGCTCTACAATTGCAATGGTCAAGCTAACTTCTTAAAAAATAGTGCATTAATTCTACATTTCCTGTATTTTTTATTGCTTGCATTGCTAGTGTTCGTGAAATGTTAATAGACAGTCACATCAACCAATATATGCCTGCAGCTTTAGCTTCATCTCAACATGCTATTATTATTGTGATTACTATATAATGCATCAGAAATTACTTCTCGTTAGTGTTTTTAATCATGATGATTAACTTGGATGCCAGCTTCAAAAGTCTAATTCTGTATCTTTATTTGAAATCATAGGAGACCTTCCTTCAAACCTGAGACATGCCAGAACCAGACAAACAAATTATGTCACCAACCCTAATTTTATTACTGGTTACATGACAAGTTTGTACTCTTTGGTGAATCTCTCCATGAAGTAAACAACCTTGTTTGGTCACGTCGTATATGGATAGTGAATAACGCATTCAGTTAACTAGCTTTCCAGAGAGGCAGAATGTGAGGAAGCAGAGATCATTTATTGATGACATGATTCATATTTTAAAGCCATCATTTATTTATAGTGTTGATGCAGTTTTCTTACTATTGTCATATCACAGTTGCCTATGCTTTCAAATAACACAAGACCCCATATATTCCACAAACCAACACCCAGTCACCATGGGCTGTAAGTGCAGCTTTCTAGTGTACACTGCGCAGAAGAACATCAGAGCAAAATAATCCTTCATGCATAATTCACAAATCCAGTCTCTGCACGCTTTATGCACTGATGAATTACTTGGTTGTGCTGAGGTAATTCAGAATGAGCTAAAAAGCAAATTATGGCAGGCATGTGCTGTAACATTATTATTCTGCAGGCCTGGATTTTGAAATTGCTGTTTTTGAGACCTGATTCTGAAATATAATATATTCAGCCTCCATTATGTTTCAGCCCAGTGCTTTATGTCTGAGGATGTCCATGGACTTGTTTCAAAAGATTACACTGTCCAGAAACTCTATTTGATTTCTTTCTTTTTTCCTGAAATGGGCCTTGACATTTTAAAATCATTAAATGCAATCTGTTTCAAATGCTCACAAAAGGTCACGAAGACTATGGGACTGCCCTTGCTACACTGCACCACCACAGCTCTGATCCACTTTAACAGGGGGACTAAGTGCTTGAGGCATGCACAATCGAGCTCCTAATGTATTAAGTGCATTAGTAATAGTCACAGCTCTGCTAGAATTTCCATTTCAAGGTCTAGATTACCAAGAGGAACTGGCTGTTTGGGATGCAGTTGACTTGAAAAGGGTTTTAGTATTGTGTTGGATGAGAGCCTGAGCACACACTTGATTGTTTCAGGATTTATTTTCTCTTTTCCTGAAGAACATGGGTTATATAATTTTATTTTGGGTTTGTTTTTTTGGTGGGAAGGAGAGAGGGGGAAGGTAAAAAAATATAGTTGGGGCACATTTTGAAAGAAATACCAACAGCATATTGCATGTATCAGCAGCTGTTTACAAGCCTCTCTTTAACTTCACACCAAAAATATCTGATGACAACCTAAGAGAAAAAGGAACAACTCTAGAAAAGAGAACATGTGTGACATGAATACCTTTCTTTCACACACGGCATCATTGTCTATTTGACATCAGAAAGACAATATCTCAAGTTACAGAAAAGAAAAAGGTTCACCCATTTGGAGAATAAGATCCAAAATGCACTGAATTTGCTAAATTAATCAGATTTATGTAGCACTGGACCAAATTTTAAGGCTGCCTTTTTCATTCATTGAAAGCAGTAGTAAGCCCTAAATCTCTTCTGTCAGGTCAGACTATGGCCAGACACTGCTTTTTAAGAAATCCTCACTCTCCTATTTCCAGCTGTTCCTTCTCCCTTGGATGCCCCCTTGCCTCCATTGTGCCAGGGCAGTGTTTGCCTGGCCACTGGTGAAGCCTTTTTCTCTCCCTGATCCCAAGTTCACGGCACATCTATGTGGACAGCTGTGCCGGCACAACAGAGGTGCCTAAAGAAGCTCATGAGTGGCCTGGATGCTCCCCACAGCATTCCCACCGAGCAGCATGCCCAGGGCTACAGCCTAACTTTCACCTGGGTACTCCTGTGCCCCAGCAGCAATATCACAGTCCTCAATCCCACGCACCAGAACTACACCAGCATTGCTGTCGGGGAGAAGCAATTGTTGTCATTTAGTTTATCCAGAGTAATGCTGCCAGTCTTGCTGTTTTTCGCAGCTCTCCTTTGCTAAAGAGATAAGGCAGGTGTCAGATCTGGCCGTGCTTACAAACCTGCACACCTCTGTGCATTTCTCTGTGCATTTTGGGCTTAGCGAGAGACTCAAAAGCAGTGCACGGGCGTGCTGAACGGTCACGCACAGAAACATCCTGCAAAACCCAAATGTGGTCTGCACTGACAACTGATACAAAACCCCCCAATATTTTCATTTCTTTTCCCCAAATGTATACACAACTGGTCTTGCAGGACAAAGAATTCTTGCAAATCTTTTGATCAAAGCCATAATAAAGTGCTACCACACAGCTCAGAGAAGCCCATCCATATTAGTAACGTTTTTTGCCACGTTTGGTTCCAAAGGGATGTAGTTTACTGTATGAATATCTTAGTGAGATAAAGGCCATGATGTACAAATGTAGACCACCACTGGTCTTATTTTTAAGGTGGTGTGACAGTTTGCAGAGATTGCAAGGGCCACATTCAGAAAAGGCTACATATGACTAAAGTGAGAATTCAAAAGACTTTAAAATTGTGGAATCAAAAGTGAGATCTGAGAATCTCACTTCAACCTTTGGTTTTCATCCAGCAGAGTCACTCCTGAATTTATCTGAGAGAAAAAGGTGATAGAAGAAAAGGTCTGTCCAGTGTAGCAAGTGCCTTATGGATACAAGGATGAGATTCCTTCCTCCTCATTTAGAAGTTTACAGCACAGACTTCTGTCTCTGAGCTAATTGTCTAGATTCCCTTTATAGTCACTGGGGTCAGGCACTTCTAAAAGGCAATTTATCTGACCTGTTTTAAATGAGTCTGTGAGGAGAAAATTCACTATACTTTGGAAATACGTGTTCCTTGCCAGAGACCAAAAAGGGTGTGTGGATGGTGACAAAGACACTGCAAGTTAGGCAAGAAGGATCCCATTTCAAGTAAAAGATTCCCAGAAAAATTTATTCTGGCATTTCCCAGATTTAGAGTGCAACTTATCCCCATTTATCTTCTGCTATGGGTGGGTGGGAACAGGTGACATCTTATGGACATATTTCTTTGACCCCTGGGAAGCGCTGTGCTTCTTGCAGCCCCCTTGTCCCAGACACGTAAGAAGTGAAGCAGTGCAAAATACACAGTCACTCCTAAATGGAAACTGTTGATGAGCGAAACGTGCATGTCCTAACATCTCATCAGCTTTACAGCTGCTGCTGTTTTAGGCTTCAACAAACGATTTTGTAGCAAAGGTCTGACCCGCAGTAACTGCAGAAAAAGTATCACTTCTTATGAGTTCATTTTGCACTCAAGTAAGTTACACAGGGTTCTTGTAGACAAATGAAGCTCGTTCTGTGCCATGCCTCACCAGCTGTAACAGCTCAGGTTTCTCTTCTGAAACCTAGTACCATCAAGTGACCTGTGCAAGCCCATGACTCTTGTGTGCTTCTGTACCACTACGGGCTGAGTTGTCAGCAGTGCTCATGAAAGTCCCCTGAGCACAGCATCTTTCCTGTGGGCTGTGCTCCCAGGCCCAGACAGGCCTTCGAGTAAGTGCACATGCAACAGAGCCACACATGAAGAGGCTTCCCTGCAGCTTTCCTTCCCCCCTCTGCCCCTGAGGTTACCTACACAGAACACATGCCCTTTCCAGGATTTCTCCTTGTTTAACTTACTCTTGGACAGGCGTTGTCATGAATTTGAAGCCTGATGCTGAAGTTGAAGGTGTCTGTGATCTACAGAGGGATAAATTCTACATCTGAATAAATGTACAGGAACTAGTTCAGAAAAGAGAAAACAAAAGAAAAGAAAAGAATGACATTATCGTATTTAGGTTATGTTTTGGTGTCTGCACAATTAATTCAGAAAGTTATCTACAGCAAGATAGCAATATATTTTTAGCACATGAAGCTGAGCTTCTGTAATCCTTAAGTAGTTCTTTTACGGTGCACTTTAAAATTATATTTTACACGTATGTATGGCAGTGTGTAGTCTACTTAAAATAAATATTTCCCATATATCCATATGCATGATCTACACTTATTTTGTAGTACAAGATGTGCTGACAGAGATTAAAAGATTGCAACACAGCAGAAGGCGTTGTGCTATCTTGCAAGTGCAAAGTAGGTACCTTTATCTGACTCAGTTTTTAGCATCTGCCTTCTGATTCATAACAGCTCCTGTTCCACATAAAAATATAATCACCTCTCAAGCCTCATTTCTTCAGGCACTGACATTGTAAGCTCTTTGGGCATGTAGCAAACAAAAACCTAAATGGAAGTTTAAGTCCCAAGTGTGAAGATGCTTAAACTGCAAAGTTTTCTTTTTGCAGTCTTCAGTACAGCCTTTGCACTGGGGCAAATCACAAGAGCCTTTCAAGTGGGTTTGACAATAGCTAATAATACCTGTTTTTGTTACAAGGATGTAACACCTTGCCTTTTAGGGTGGGGTTAGGAAAAAAAAATAAACCTTCCTTCAAACCCCATATTTCCTTCCAAAACTGAATACCTTGCAAAATTCTCTAAGCAAGGGTCATTTTCTTGCTTGAGCCTCGTTACAAAGTTAATCTGATCAGCCTAAGGCTGTGCCCAGGCTCAGTCAGGAGTGAGGCAAGCTGAGTGCTGCAGTGAGCAAGGAGGTGACATGAGGAAGCTTGCTGTGCTGTTTGCCCATTTGCAGGGGGTGTCAGTACCCATTCCTGCAGGGGAGGCTGAGGAATCAGGGCACAGGGATGCTCCTTGGCACTGTGCTGCAGCCCTTGGCAGCACCTTGCCCGTTGCCTCCTATCCCACTGCTGGGGCACTGGTGTCAGCCCTTGTCACTCGCTTCCCTCATCTGCGCCATGGATGGGCCACAGTGCTGCAGATTTCGCCTTGACAAGTCATAGGATGTGTTTTATTCTGCTTTGTTGTCTTCAAAATTTTATCTCCTGGTGGACCTGGAGGCCAGTGAAATCCAGGCTGGCTCCATGGGAAGGGGAACGGTGTTGCCCCACTGCTAACAAAGTGATGGCCGTGGAATAAATTACAGTAACAAGTCTTAATCCTCTGTTTTGTCAATCTCCACCTTTGCCTCTCCCAATGTTTTTAGCACCTCCTTTTTGCACACTTGGAAGGGATTTTATGATGTTTTTACTAGCAAATAGCTATGCATTCCGTATAACAGGCTTTCTTGTAAGGAGAGCAAGATCATACAAATAAATATAATTTAGACAAAAGTAATATCAAAACCTGCAAGTAAACAAGTGAGATGACGAACTGTGGTATTTCTGTTGCCCTTCCGAACACAGGCTAAGAAGTAGGTCCCTCACCTCTCATCTCATCACCTCACATGTTTGACAAAGGGAACCCCTGTCAGCTTTCTGCTGTTTCAGACACCTGTGCTGAGAAAGGAACTTGGCACGAAGCAAATGGACAGGACTTTAGGTGTCTGACCTTCCCCCAGGAATGTGGTGTGGGAGGCACACTTCACTGGGATTGCCTGAGCTGGGCACACCAAGGAGACACTGCAAAAAGAATTTGCCATGCTGCCTTTCCAAGGAGAGACTGCAAGATCTGCCTTGTTTACTCCATGCTAATTCTCAAGCAGTAAGTGAAAAGTAAATTTCATGAAGTATCGCTACCAAAGCATGAACTACATGAGCCAAAGGCATACCAACTGTGGAAAGAACTACTTAGGAACATTTAAATATTTTAATTAAAATAATGAATAATATAAAAAATAAAAATAAAAAATATAATTGTAAAGAATCTTTTTAGGCTACCAACTTGCTAAAAGAATTTGTTAGAGAAGGAGCAAAACCAATCCTACATTCTCTCCTAAAGCAAACAAATTCTCTTAAATCATTGCTCATTACATTTATATTTCCTAAATACTTTGCCAGCAATGGAAAAAAAAGAACCGCAGGTATGGAAGCCTCTTACTTTTCATAATTTTCACAGATTTTTTATAAACTCACACCATCTATGAAGGTATTTCACAAGACAGTATATGATTAGCTGTTGACTCTGTGGTTCAGCCAATATCTTGAAAAACTAATACTGAAGTAGAAAATTGAGTTTGTATTAGTAACCTTGTAATGAGAATAAAACTTACCCAAGAGAGGAAAATAATCTAGGACAGGACACATATCTAGGAGGAAGATACAATCTATTTTCTGACATTTTTAAATTTTAAATGGCAGTGTGAGAAGATCAGTGAAAAACAATGTGTGTTTGATTCAAGTCCCACAATATGAAAATATTCTTCTGAAAAAGAACTTGACAATTTCTAATGCTTTGAAATTCCCTTTTCCAGAACAAATGGCCTTTCCAGATGAGCAGTGGAGCAAGAGAAAGAAATTCTGAAAAACTAAGGGTTGCACAATCAAGCACTGTTAGGTGAAAAAGTGACAGCTAGGGTTTCTAGTAATTTAATGTTTAATGTATTACTGAATTTTGCCTGTGGAAATCATTGTTGTACATTAATTCTTCAAAAGCCTGCCCTAGAGTACAGAAAGTCCTCCCCTATCAGCAGGTATTCTTCAGTCTGCTTTTGTGATTATTTGAATCTAGACCTCATCCTCTATAATATTCATATGATGCTTTAAATGCAGGGTGATTAGAGTCCTCTTAGTGTTTTCTCATTCCAATCCAGAGATGCCAAAAGCAATTTTTATAGTTGCTACATAAAAACATAAAAGAACAGTTGATTCTCTCCTCTGATAAATTCATGTTGTTTACTGAACTAGTCCTGCAGGAACTAAATGGCGAATGCTGCACAGTTGTGTTAATCCTCTTTCTTGGATGAATGTGGGACAAGCCAGGGATAGAAGAAGCAAAGGTCACAGTTGTACAATACTCTTGAACCCATAAAAGCGAATACCAGAATCATAACATCCATATGCTTCTAAAAAAGATACAATAATTAGCCTTACTCTATACCTTGCCTGCTTGAGGAAATGATACTTTATTCACAAGAGCAGCTCTTCTGAAAGGAGCTTATAATTGCTACTGTTTCAGACAGTGAGGGAAAATATTATGAGCCTGAAGCAACTGGGCAGAAGAGTGTCATGGTAGAGCACTAGGAAAGCTTCTCAGTCCTCCATTCAGTCTTTCCAGGTGCAGCAATCCTCCTCTGAAGGAGCAAATCCTTTGGCTTTTGCCCCCTTCTGATCCTTTTACTTAGGAAGTTCTGATAAGACATGTCTATAGGGATAGCTGAGCTATTTGTGTTAGATCAGCTACATGTTTATGTTACCAGCTGAACAAAACAAGAAAAAAATTATGGCAAAGGAGATAAAAATATTTGCATGTAACATAATAACATCAGAAATACAGCACCATTTCTAAGCCACAGGCTACTTACAGGGATTTGTTTGTTGTTGTTATTGCTTTTTTGAAAGAGAGATATTAAGTTCTGAGTCTTACCCATGCAATGTTAGCAAGCTCTCACAGGTAGAGGTGGTAATTATGAGGTCTTCGTTCATTGGGAAGAATGCTGAAAGCCTGAGGGGCATGGTTTCTCTGTATGGTATAACTGTACTTCCTTCTCATTAAAGGATGGTGCTTATTTCCCATAACAGCCAGGTAAGCACAAATACACACCTTTAGCAGACCCAAACCACTGTCCACTCATGACCGGGGAAAGAGTCTCATGGTCCTCACCAAGTGCTGCTGGATTGGGTTCACAAGCCCTGTCAAGTAAAGCAAATAGATTTATTGCTCTGAATGGGAATATTCATGTGCTTTGCTAATCTAACTGAGGAGATCAAGCAATATCTGTATATCTACATCAACAGTAAGTCAGGCATAAGAACAGAATAACAAATCTTTCATTTATAACTGAAAGATAGAAATCTCCAGCTGGAAAACACTGAGTTGAGGTCCCCACCACGTGGGACCCATGCACCTTCAAACCACTATTCAACTTGAGTAGGCTGCTGCTCTCTACATTTCTCTGGCTTTTCTTTCATTTTGAGCTTCCTTAGTTGCTTTTGTTTGTTTCCAGGGTTCTTTTAGGCCTTTTAATAAACTCCTTGTGGCTCCCAGAAACAGATCTAACACTCCTCACAAAATTCTCAACTCCAGAGCACTTTCCCACAGCTCTTTTATGATGAATATTCCAGTTCCAGGGATACAACCTTACAGCTGAAGCAGACTGCAGACTTTGTCAAGGATCCTGTACATAACTTTGAAGAAAAATGCTAAAGCCTTAGCCTCTTCTCTACCCCTAGTTTCCCAACAGTCTTTATTCCTTGTGATTAAGTTTGTAAGGAATAAACAGTCTCTCTCTACCACATATGTTATTTTCTGTAAGTCTGTGGTTTTTTTCATTTCTTGATCCAATCTGGTAATTTTTTTTTCATATCTTCCCACCTGCTCTCTGAAAAGAGCAGTCTGACAACTTCTTTCTCCTTTTTAGAGGTTTTCTAATTAGTCTAATTAAAAGATGATAGTCTGTCCCCAAATTGTTCATCCCCCCCCGCACTTACTCTCCAAGTCTCTGTAATTTGCAGGTACAGTCTCCAGGAGTGGTTTGTGTGACTGGACAACCATCAGATTTAATAACTATCATCATTCTCCTAATGACAGCTTTAAAGGCTTCTCCTGTCAGCTCCTGTGGTTTCAGCTCAAGATGAAGGAAGCAGATAATGGCAAACCCCTTCCTCCTGTTTACTGTCCCATTTAACACAGCAGTAGAAGCATCAAAGCACACACCTGGGGAAAGACCTCTCTGTCAGGAAAAATCGACCAAAAATATGCTTATTTTTCTCACATCCTTGCTTTAGGTATTAATGACCAAAAAAACCCCAAGTAAAAGCAAAAAATGCATTTAATTCTTCTTTATTTGGAATTCTGGATAGGAAAAAGCACAGCCAGATGGCAGGAAGTTACCAGTTCATTGACACTACAGGATTTGAAACCGTGGAGAAGGGACTTCGCCACCTCAGGCATGGTCTGTCTGGACCAGTTCAGAGAAGGCCACAGCCACAATTTTAAGCCTGAAGCTAAATGTCACAATCTGACTCTTAATCAGCTTCTTGCAGTTAAAACCTTTTTCCATGGGACTGTATATTTAATAACAACTGAGAGTGGTGTCTCCAAAAATGCAGGGTGTGAGCAGAACCTAAGGGCTCTTGCCTGGTATTCCAGCTGGCTGACACATCTGAAAGCAAACCTCAGCCTGCTCGAGAAAGATGTAGTCGATGGATTTCATCAGCTCCTCTTTTATTCATTCATGTACCAGTGGCCTGTGCCTCATGACTCAGAGCCTGTTGAAGTCCACAATATTTGTTCTCATGAACCTCCATGGATATTTTATTTAGCCTCCCCCAAAGCAATTTATTTTGTAGAGTTTTCCATGCTAAACATTCCTCCTTTATAGATGTTTGAACAGAAGTTTTCAAAACTCACAATATGTCTTGTAGTCTACTTGGGGAGGGGCAGTTGCAATACACAAATATAAAAGTCAGCAATTCTTTTTTAATCTGGAGAAGGAGATTATTGTGTTCTTCTGGCTAGAACTATGAAGGTGTTGATGCAAAAGAAGACTGCTATACTGCTCAAAATTAAAATTTATAGTTTTACAGGAAAAAATGTAGTGTTGTATGTCTTATTGTGAGATTACACCTGTAGTCAAATCATTATCATACAGAATAATTCCACCATAACAACAAAAAAGAGATGAAATAGAAAAACTACCTGTTATTAAAAAAATAATACATAAAAACCTGTCAAATAACCAGGTAAATTTATTAATTGGGGTTATTTCACCAAATAAATTGTTTTAAAGGCAATATGCTCAGTTATTAAATATGAAGGGGAAAATGATAAAAATTGTCTTCTAAGTAGCAAAAAGATTCTTAACTGTCTATCAGGACATATACTTGTTTTGGAACTTGTACTTGGCACAACTATAGTAATGGATCACATTTAACCAAAAAGAGTTAATTTAAGATCAAAAGCTTAATCGCTTGAAGTCAGTGGTTTAAGAATTACAATTTATCTAAATTTTCTAAATTTGAGCAAGAGCTTTATGTGAATAAATCTTTAGTTGTACACCATTGACCAGGCACTGTAGGCGCAGTCTACAGTGAGAGCAGTGACCCTGTGGCTGCCATCACAGCTTTTCTGCTGCGGTTTCACTGTAGAAGGCTCAGACCAGGATGTAATCTCAAGCTATTTCTAAATCTGAGGGGACTCTGACTTTGGAAGAATCATGGGCAGAAGACAGGATGACTTAGTTCACACGGAGCTCTGCAAGAGCACAAGGCCTGTGTCAAAACAGAAAAGTTGGTAAGCCATGCACTCTTGAGCTGTTGCCTTCCCAGAGGACTGGGCTGGAGCAGCTCATGTGGAACACACACCGTTTTGTCCACATGGACAGAGCCCGCAGTCCAGAGCTGCCGTGTGTCCCCTCCCCTTGATGTCGGGCAGGGGCTGCAGGGCAGGCTGGCACAGAGGCCACTTGTTCACCTCTGGAGTTACGCTGTTGGTCGCGGGCCAGCAGGACGTGCCAGGCTGCTCTGGTGACCCGCAGCCCCCTCTCCCAGAGCTGCCCCTGCCAATGGCAGGCATTGCCCACCAGTTGACCAGCCTAACAGGAAAAGAGCAAAAGTGGATACAACACTGACGTGGCTGGCTGCACGCCAAGGCAGGGGTCAATCCTCCTTAAAGGCAAATCTGTGTAGACATAACAAAGGGCAGCTCTCTCCCATTCAGTCAAAGTCCTGCCATGGAGCTTGCCTCTGTCTGAAAGACGTGAGATTGTTCCTGTTGTCTGGTAACACAATTAAAAATACTTTATTTTTTCCCTTGAGTCCTTGAAGATATGTACATGTGTGTGAGAGAGATTAAGCACAGGCAAATGTGACCTTTCTAAATACCTTAGCATAGACTAAGCATTTTATACTGCTTCAACTATTCTGTTTTCTAATTTAAAGCACTGGCCCTTAGTTCATTGTAGTACTGTCTTAGAAGAGAAAGAAAAAAGAGCAGCAAACTTAGAAGAGTAAAATATATTATAGTCTCAATGTTCTGGTGCAGGCAAAGCAAATCTAAGTCTTTGCTTGGATTCAGAGTCTGAACCTTGTTTAGGCCAGATTGCAGCAGCAACGTGAGTGGGAGCAAGTTAGTCCTGTATCTATGCTTCTAGCATATCTATATCATAAAGACTAAGTGGCTCACCTTCCTTTCCCCTCAAGAGAGCAAAGAGAAAAACACAAATATCCTGGGAAAAATGTAATAAGAAATGTTTAAAATGTAAAGTATTTTTACAGACTATAGTTTGACTGTTTTAGACTACAGTTTGACTGTTTTCTGAGTGCCAGGAATTTTATGAATGAACCCTTTATGGTGTTTAACCAATAAGTCTCCAACATTTAGAGACTTTAATTACTGCTGTGGGGTTTTTTGTCTTGTTGTTGTTGTTTTTTTCTTTGTTTTTGTGTGTGTGTTTCATTTCAAATGCCTCCAGCAGGACAGTGTAAATCACAGAGCTCAGACCTTTGTGAATATTATTACTGTTATATGTGGCTCACCTCTATTACCCAACCATAAAATTCAGTGTAAATATTTCTGAGCCAAAGTATACTTTACTTCTTTCTTTTTTTTGTCAGGTGATAATCTATTATTCCTCTGTACCAGGAGATATCTGTAATGATGCAGACTAGGACTATCTTAGACCACAAAGCAGGGAGAAGTGTGTTTATAAATCATTCTCCCCACCACCACAGACTTTTTGGGAAGGACAAAGAGGATACTTTAATAGCGAGTGTAGAGAATACTAGCACTTTGCTGGAGGTAACGTGAAGAAGAAACATAGTTTATTCTCAGGAACGCACAATACTTCAACTAGACTGCTAAATGGTAGTTCTGGTTAGCTAACAAGGCTTGCTGGTTTCCTAGGAATAATAGAAGTGCCCTTCATTCTTGGGCCACTCCTAGGGCAGTGGTTATTGCAGCTCGGTAGGTCTGCTTCTAGGGCTCATCTCCTTGTTTTCACTCATTCATACAGTAATTAACCTTCAGTAATGTGGTAAGATCTCCCACCAAGGCACCAAAACTTTGTCCAAGGGACATGAGAAAGTCTTTTCTTGTTGGAAAAGCCAGAAGGAACAAAACTTGTCCTAAACCCACCCACAGCGACGACTTGCCTTAGCAGAGTGCTGCACTAAAGGCACATGATCTTGGACAAACTGTTCTCTGGCTTGGACCTCTCTTTCTTGGAGCAGCCTGGGAATAGATCCAGAAATACTCTCCAGCACTCTAAGTTCAAATTTTCCCCCAGAAAATGAGAGCAAACCTGCCCCTCTTCTCTGCATCTGAATGTACTGGCGTGGGAAAAACTCAACTGCAGCTTGTTGAGCGTGATGTGCAGCCGTATGTTGGAGTGCAGTCTGGGCCTTGGAGCTCATTTCCAGAGCTCATCTGCTGCATCTGCTTGGGAGAGAAGTGAACTAAGGTGATGGATTCCAGCAATTAGTGGTTTAGGGATCTCTCAGGCTAGGGGGATGCATCCAGACTTCTGTGTTTAATCTCTCCTCCATGCGTTTGGCTGCAGTGCACCCTTATCACCCTCAAACATTTCTGCAGAAAGTTCTCATTTCTCCTCAAATGGTAGCTGTTCTACAGACCTCATCATGCTGGGCAACCTTCCATGCACTTAAATAGTGCCATCAAAGGTGACATAAGCAGAACTGTGGGTAGTTTTCAAACTATGGAGACTTCAGATATTATACAGTGTCTTGACAGTGCTTTCTGTCCTGTCATCTGCTCCTTTCTCAATAGTTCATCATATTTTATTTGCCGTTCTGACTGCTGCTGAGCACAGAACTGGCACTTTCAGGGAACTATTCACAATGACATTAACATCACATTCATGAATGTAATAAAATTTAGAGCTGTCATAACCTTCTCCTGGACTATTTTGATTTGATTATACTTCCCACTATTATCACTGGAGGCTGGAGAGCATTTTTGGCACATGGTAGACTTTTTTTCATAGATACTTCTTTTATTACCAGCCTTTCAAGTGGCTTGTGCAGCTGGCATGGACTATTCTTATTCTTGGGATGTTCTGAAACAATATTGTGAGTCTGTGTCCTGCAGAAGCACCCACTAGCTGTGGCTTATTCAAGAGACAGTTTGTTCTGTCTTTTGCTGCGCTGTTAACCTGCCCTGCCTCTCTAGAATATCTCCTCCTCTCAGCAGAACACCTACATTCTTAACTCATGGAGAGTAAAATGTTCTTTTCAGCTGGGAATCCATTTCATAAATCTGTATGTGAATATTTCCAGTACATCAGGCCTGATATTTTACAAAAATATGCAGATGTACAGCCATATTTTATGCAAACATGTACATACCATTAATATACGAATTTCATTAGTGTCTCTTGATTGGGTCTAGACAAAACAAGGGTGTCTTCAAGGGATACAATGAGAAGAGTTCATTATGCATATGCAGTTAAGTGGGAAGAGATCTGTAAGCAGAATTAATATCTTTCATTAGACAACAGGTGTAGTTTGAAAAAATCCCCAAGCTCTTGGGCTTCATGGATATTTAGATCTGAAAGAAAAACCTCAGCTTTAAAACCTAAAGACGAACACAGACCAATTGCTCAGCATTTAGTTAAATGTGTATCAATTAGATAATCTCTTAAAAAATGACAGCTGGTATCACTGAAGTAGAGGTAGAGTACCACTAGAAAATGTAGAGTTAGGGTTATTTTTTCCTCAGCACTTGGCTTTTATCAACATTGAATTTCATTTGCAATTTTATCACCCTGTCTCTCCAGTAACGTGAAAGCTTTCTGCAGCTCTTCACAGCTCACTGTAGATCTGATTATTCCAAATAACTTTGCCATCAGCAACCTTTATCACCTCACTGTTCCTTGCATTCACAAGATGATTTACATTAAATATCCATACACCCTTCTTTATTAAACAATAATGGCATACTGGCACTGTATGGCACTACAGCCATAGTCTGTGCTGTACTCATAATCAAGTTTCTCTAAATTTTGAAGTAAAAGGAATTTTCATGAAGATGGCCATCACAAAATCAGATAGATTTTCAAGTACTTGTGAATGTTTGAAGAAGGATTCACTTAGCTCTACTTAAAAATAAAATGAAAGCCAGAAACCTTGGGAATGCAGTAGAGCTCCTCTGGCCAATGCTTGTTTATGTCTGGTGAAGATCTATCCATGTGTATTTTCTGCTTTTAATTATGCATCACATTCTGTAGTTTTTCAAAGACCATTACAAAATACTTTTTATTTCACCCTGAGCTGTAAATTTATTGACCTGTACCTCCCTGACTTGTGAGCCAGCCACCATACCTGCTGATTTAGAGCCTTGTAACAGGGTGAGTTTTAGTGAAATTGCATCTACTGTGCTTTCAGATCTAACTTTGATTTGAACACTGGCCAAACAGAGGTATGGAGGTTTTGTTTACAGTAATTTCCTATATCTCAGAATGGAACAAAAAAAAAAAAAAAAAAATCTATTCACCAGTAAATAAATGACTTGCAGCATGGGTTGACTTTTCTGGCAGGAAATGCAATTTCATGATTGGTCATAGTACATCCACATGAGATTTGTCTGGATTTCTGCCAAATATTTAACGTAGTCTGCATGTATCTTTGGAATTGGAAAAGCTATTATTTAAATGCTGTAATCTGTACTTCAGATAGAATAATGTGCCTGACAAGCAAGGTAGATAGTTGGAAAATACTAATTATCATTATTTTCAGGATCTTTAAGATTCAATAGTTCTTTTTCTGGAATTTCTTTGCCTTTCAAATTTTATATTAAACGTCTGGGAAATATGAGAACTACAGTTTTTCACCCTTACCATGGAAATATGAATTCCTACAGACATAATATATAAGACATCAGTGACAGTACACTGCAGACCCTGAGTCTGTCTGTCCCTAGGCCCTACACTTTCCATGCTTTTCTCCTGTAAAGGGAACAATAGTTGGGCACCTTTCCACAACATTCCCCACTTGGCAGCAAAACAAAACTTCCCCCACTGTGCAGATCGATGCCATGCCCTCTAGGTTACAACAGCTGGAGTTGTTAATCCTTGATTATTATCAGTGGGCAGCTGAATTAAGACCTCACTGAAATAAGTGAGGAAACTGATGTTGCTCAGTACCATAGTGCTATGCCCTCTGTTAATTCATACTGTGTCAGTCTATAGCAGAAAACAAGTGCAGAGACCCTGAATATTTTCCCCACTATGGTCATTCCAATACTAAAAGTCAACACATTAAGTCAGTATAATGTTCTCTGGAAGCTCATATAATCTGAGACTGAACTGAATTATGATGCAGTATGTAGGTTTGCCAGCTTTCTGCATGTAGGTTTGCCCTTTATCCTTAAGCACTTCCGCACTGCTTACTGCCTCTTCAGCTCCTACGGCATTTTTTAGAACCATATCATGTAGGGAATTATTTTGTAATAAAAACAGAGTGGGCAGCAGGTTGAGGGAGGTGATTCTGCCTCTCTGCTCCACTCTGCTGCCACCCCTACCTGGAGTGCTGCATCCAGCTCTGGGATCCTGAGCGCAAGCAAGACCTATTGGAGCAAGTTCAGGCAAGGGCCACAAAGATGATCAGAGGATGGAACAAATCTTCTATGAAGACAGGCTGAGAGAGCTGGGGCTGTTCAGCCTGGAAGAAAAAACTGGTGCCAGGGAGAGTGTGTAGCACTTTCTAGTACATACTGGGGATCTATAAGAGAACTAGAGAGGGACTTTTTACAAGGACGTGTAGTGACAGGACAAGGGGGCATGGCTTTAAAGTGAAAGAGGGTAAATTCAGAGTAGATAAAAGGAATAAAATTTTTTACAGTGTGGGAGGTGAGACACTAGAGAGAGAGTTGGTAGATGCCCCATCTCTGGAAACATTCACTGTCAGTTTCGATGGGACTATGAGCAACCTGACCTAGTTGAAGATGTCCCTGCTTATTGCAGGAGTAGGTGGAACTATATGACCTATAAAGGCCCCTTTCAACCCTTTATGTGATTCTGTGGTTCTGTGATTTTAATTTAATTTAAAAAAATAAATGGAAAATGTTGATAAACAAGTGTATTTTTCAAGTTATGTTTCATGGAAGGTGGAAGGCAATATTGTCTCACCCTTGTCACTGAAAGACCTAAATCTCATTGCTTTGACTTACATAAATAAATAAGTAGTCTGTCAGAACTTTACCTTTATAGGGGGGTTATAGGAGTCATAAAAGAAAAGAAGTAGTTTGGTGTCCATAGTGTGAAAAGATTATTAGCTTCCAGATTTTCATTTCCCTTTCAAGTTAAACCTAATTTTTAGAGATATATTCAAAAGGCAAGACAGAAACATGCATGGTAATAACTAAGGAAAATGTTGCCAGATTCTGCTGAGCATATTTAGACAGTGTTTCATTTTGGATTCAGTTCCAGTCAAAAAAAGGGCTATGTGCCTAAATCTAGGAGTGTGAGAAAAGACCTCGTTCATCTTTTGTGAAAACGGGAGTCTCATAAATATCACAAATGCCCTGCCTTTCTATTTGTCAAGAATGGAAGAAATAAAGCTCCTCTAAACCTGGGAAAAGGGTAGATTTTATAAAGTGGAGTTGTATTTTGTTTTGTGTAGTTATCAAGGAAATAGACTGCCTTTTGTTATGTCTCTTTCCCAAGATAAGATGATGGAAACTTTAAAGAACAGATGGAAATTTGTTTTGAAAGGATATAATTAAGGATCAGGAAAAACTAATCTGGATTTAAATAGCTTAAAGATGTTGTTGAATATATTAATATAAGAAGACAATAAACTGCAATGCAAGTCAGAGATCCTTTGAAAGAAGCCCAAGATCTCCAATCTGTGAGCAGTCATACTAAAATTTGGAGCATTAGGGAGATAGTTCATATAAATTGGTGCCAAAATTATTTAAAGAATTTTGGTTGCAAGATTTGACCCTGGGGAATTCAACATTCAAACCTTTCTGGTACAGATTCTTCTCCATCATCTCTCAAGTCTTGATTCAGTGAAACTGGAATAAAAAACCCCAAGATTTGAAAAGCTATAAATCCTTTTATATGTTTATACATTTACACATCTATATATCTGTCTCTCTGTGTAATGTATGTTTATAATATATATACATATATTAAATATGTATATTTTATATACATGCATATTAAATATGCACAAAGGTAAGTGTGTACTTAAGTAGTTTGCAGAGCAGAACTGGCTTGTTGAGTTGTGGGACATAAAGATCATTTTGTTTCAGAGCTTCCCAAGATCATTAGTATATTCTGAAAATTAGTACAAGGCTGCTATTTCCAGCTGCCTGGGAGATTCTGTTATGTGAAATATCCTGAAGAAGCAGGCAGTGTGCCACCATGTGCACTGCTCATTCTGTAGGTAAGAATGTGTCACCTCTCTTCTGAAAGTTTTCAGTAAAACTGTGGTGAATATAACATTGAATTTCTTGTAGGTTTGTTTTCTTCTGAGAGGTAGATGTGTGGGTAAATGAGGACAAAGAGCTTGGTTCCTTTTACTTTTGCCATAGTGAGGTGTTTGAGGAATAAAGGTGTAAAATTTAAGGGCAGTTTCTCATGGATGTTTCTAGGGTTGTTTGGGGGCATTTTTGTGTTTGCTTTTTTTAAATTATTGCTTCAGAATTTTTTTTAGCTAAGTAAATTTTAAAATGACAAATAAATACAAAAAAACCCCAACCCCTCTCACACCTTGTCCCTCGCCTTAATGAAATGTTAATTTAATAATTCTAAGCATATGGCAGTTTTAAATTATGGATCTGATATAGTATTTCCAAGTGCAATAAGCTGTCATGTAAACTGTGATTAAGCACCATAAGAATACAAACACCCACCTATTGTCTTAGAAAACCACTTTTACAGCTGTGTCAGCAAGGCAATCTCTCAAAAGATTGGAACTAGCTAGACCCAGCCCTCTCCCCCGCACTAAAGCATGACACAGGCAGGATTTGGATGAGTGAGTGCAGGAGACAATTCACTACTCGGCTTCCCTTGGTGACTCACAGAGAGCAGAAGACCCTGGTGGAGGATCAGCCCCGGGCTCTCTCTGCCCCATGTCCTGGAGCTGGGCTTTGGAGGGCTGCTGCTGTTCCTGCTGGTTTGCCTCAGGCAATTGGCCCCACGGACTGCTTCCCACAGGGAGCCTTCCCTGCGGTCTGCCCATCCCAAGCAATCAGCAGTACTGTTTGCCTCTGGGTTCTTCCCTGCACATCATGGTGTACTGTTTGCTCACCCCAGCCATCACCACTCTTGCTGGGCTCAGAACCACATCAGGGAATTGAACTCTCCAAAATAAGGCTCTGAGAGAAAAACAAAATAAAATTTTGCATTCCTTACCCTGAAATCATACATTAATTTCCTCCCTCCTACCCCCTTCAACATGTGATTATCACTTGTGCTGTGTCCCCTGCCACTCTCACTAGGGTCAGTCCTGGTTAAAGAAGGTCCCACATTCCCTAAGCCACCTTCACTTAATCCCTTACCTTCCTTAACTCACTCATCCCTGCAGCTGGGCATGTACAGGTCCCTGCAGGGCTATGCAGCTGCTTGATCCCTCATACTATTTTGTGGCATGGCTTCACAAATAAATTAATCAACAAGAATGAGAGGGAGGAAGACTCAGGAGGGTGGTGGTGGGAACCTAACCTCAGGATGGGAACCTCCCAAACCAGCTTTGCCAGCAGAGATATTGTTGTATGGAACTACACCCTAGGCACCAGAAGCAGTATCCTGAATTTCAATCTAAAGCCAGAACCTCAATTTTCGAGCTCTGTAAAACAGAGCATGATAACCACAAAAAACTATTTTTTTTTTTTTAATAAATCCTAAATGGCTTATGCTAACAAATCTTATATCTTAGGCTATATCTTAGAATGGTACAAAAACATCAGTCATGAGCTTGTTGAAGCTGTTTAACAGAATTATGGCATGACATCTTAATTCTTTCTTTACTTTTTAAAGGGTCATTTGGTGTTGGTTTGTTAACTATAGACAGCTGTTGAGGCTGCTAATCAGAAACAAAGAAGCAACCTGTGCCCAGAGGTACATTCTCAATTAACAGAGATGGGACTTCAGGGAAGTCTGCACTAGCATATTTCCAACATGTAGGGCAGTATCTGAACCATTACATCATTCTAGATTTTCCCTCATTCTAAATGAGTATTTGATTACAGTTTAATTTAGATGTATTGTAGAAAAGTTCAGATCACCTTTTGTGATTTACAGCAGGCAAAACTGGAAGGCCTGTGATGACTTGACAGTTATGCTCAATAATTTTTTAAAGTCTAATTTTAGATTAAATAACAAAACAAGATAGTTTCTTAATTCAAACAATAAAGTATAGTCTACCTCACCAGACTTCTTTTGAATATGCCAGTGGTTGCTTAATGAAGCATGAATTACTGATTGTGAAACATGAAGAGATAAAATAAGATCTAAAATGAATAGCATACACCCTCTCACAGTCAAGCAGGAACTAAAGTCTGATGGTATTAGTAAGGGACATGATCCTCTTATGGATGAGAGGAATAATTAATTAAGATTAACTGAATTATTTTTTAGTATATTTTTGATGAAGTATATGGCTTGCCCTTTCATAAAATGTGTGAAAACGTCACAACCTGTGCCCTTGTGTTTATATCCATATGCATAGATTCAGATGGGTGGTGCAAATGCAAACCTCCTTTCTGGAAAATCAGTTGTTCCCAGGGGTGGAGAACATCATCATCTGTGCTTGAATGGTTGGTTTGTCACTGCTGGAGGGGGTGCCACCAACCCTTCTCTTGGAAAGGACCACTTTGCCATTTTGGGGAGGCATGTGGAGGGTAGACCGAGGCACAGCCCCTGTTGGGATGGGTTGTTGTTACAGGGAAGGAAAGTCTCCTTGCAGCCTCTGTGTAGTTTGTTAAAAATTTGAATTAACTTCGAAAATAATTTGCCACTCCCTTAAATGACAGATCCATCTCTGGTAGTCCAGGAGTCCAGTCTGGGCTGCCCATCAGCTCTGTCATGCATGTTCAGGAAGTTCAGCCTAAGACTCTCTTGTTTTGCTGCTTCCTGACCTGCTAGTTTTGGCCCAAAGGCATTTTACAAACCCCAGCTCACTGTGTAAAAGGTTTCCACATCAGGCCAGCTTTTAGGGTAGATTCTACATTGAATTTGACCCATTGTACTTTAAACAGTAGCAACTACAGAGAGATTTGGATCTTGACTCGAGCTCACAGACATACTGTTTTTATAATACTTGGTAAATTAAGGGTTTTCATATGTTAGATCTGAAAAGCTCCCACTTGTATTTCCTAGTTTCATTCACAAACTTGTTGAAGGTAACTCAAGAGGGGTTGATGTCTGAATTGGCTACCTGGAAACAGAGACTTGACAGGAGTAAGAGAATAAAAGTGAATATTTATTTGAAGGCCTTCAAAGGCACACCCTGGGGAGCACACCCTGGGCTACCAGACCCAAGATGGACCCCATGATGGACGACCAGTCATGAGTTCTTGTCACAGTTATAGGTTCTGGTCCATTAGCATATTAACATAAATTCACCAATTAAAACTTTAGCTACTGATGTAATTCTCTCCAGTTTGCCCCCCCTTTCTTTAGATGTTGGTTTACACATTCTGGGCCCAGGACCGTCCAAGTGTCCTTGGAGAGCAGGCCTGGAGAGGGTTGTTATGTCTATCACTGCCCGAGAGAGCAGCTAACAGGTTACAAAGCACTTCAGAGTTGCACACTAAGTACAACAGGATCTGAAAAATATGGAAGTTAAAATCCAAGGGATCAGGGTGAGCAGGTTAAAGTGACAGCAGACCTGTCATGTGTTTCATGTGGCTCCAGGAATGCTGAGACCACTCAGTGAGCACCAGGAAAAGGTCCAGCTGCCAGACCCAGACACTCCTCGGCCTCACATGGGTGTTGCACCTCCGCCCTTGCTCCTTCTGCTGTTCTCCAACAGCTTCTCTGAGCATTGGTTGGGTCTCTGGGAACTGAAACCCATGTCCAAGTCTCCTTTTCCCTGTTTGAAGCTAAGTTCAGGTCCAGGAGGAAATTTACTTTTCCCCAATACTTTGACAGTCTAACCTCCTCCAAATCAATGGAAAATAAAAATTGCTGAGCCCTCTCTGGTCACAGCTCCACATGGTCTAAAAGAACAACCTTAGGAAAGTTGCAAAATAGAAAAAAAATTATTTCACTGCTTCATTGTAATTTTTCTGTCTTCTCTTTTTGTACATTGTTTAATTCCCTGCATTGCCTGTGACACTTAGAATTTGTTGACAGCAAGCCTCACCTGCTTACCTGAAAATCCTCAGGGCCACGGTCACTTCTAAGCTCAGCCTCCCTGAGTGTTTAAAGCTTCTCCAGTTTTGAATGTGTATGGAAATATCAGCATATTTTAATTAATGCTATTAAAACACTTATCAGCAGTAAAAATACTGACTTCATTCAACGTGCAGAGTTGTCATAATTTTTCAATTTATCTTTATCTAGTCAGACCCTGGAATTGCTACAATTTCTAAAAAAGGAGACGCCTATGTGTAGATCACTGGTAAAATTTTCAAGATTTTTGTTTATTTTAATGAAATGTGGCTTTCTGAAGAAAGCCAGGATAGGGATTAAATCTGCTTAAATCTTGCCTGAACTTGAGTCCAAGTACTTAGAATCCAGGTAATCCTCAGCCTGTGAACCACATGTGCCTCTTTACCAGGACTGCCTAGCCCTGGAGCTCTTTATATTCACTAGACAACTCCGTGACTGGTTTGGGAATTCTCCTGGCATGTATACTGGTTTGTACATATGATCTAGAAAGAAAGAACAGAGACTTTTATACACTATTGCCTAAATTTCCCTTGAAAATATTTAGTGAAGTGGTGCCTAAAGTAGACAGATACGGAGAAATGAAAGGAAGAATAAGGTAAAAGAAGGTTGACTCCACTTCTAATTTCGGAGTTTTCAAATTAGTTGGACCAGATCAATTTCATATAGGATGTTTGAAGCACTGTCTGAAGAAATCACAAAGCTACTGTCCTTGAAAAATGTTGGTGAATGATGAGGTGCTGAAAGATGAGTAAGGACAAATATACCACATAACTTTTAAAAAGAGTCAAGAAAATAAAGAAAATCAGCTTGATTTAATTTCCCAAGAAGGATCCTGGCACAATCAGTCAAACAAATATTTGAAGTCAGTTGTTTTAAATGCATGCTCCAGAGCAAGCAAGGAACTCAGTCTTGAAGAAACTAATGTAAGGAGGGTGCAAACATATCTGTGTATGCATATCTGGAGATCAGTTATGTATGGAAATATTCAATGGTATAAGATGAAATTAGTATTCTATAGAAAACCTTAGAAATCAGATTTAATTTCATTCATTGCTTTTATTACCTCACGGATAATAACTGCTTCTTTGCAGTTTAGAGAAGACTGGAACTAGTCAGGGAATAAGGGAAAAGACCAGACTAAGCATGTAAACATTTTTTTACCAAGAAGACAAGAACAATCATTTATCTGTGTACAGGACTAGTAAAAAATAGGAGAGGATTGATTCAAATTGCAATAAGAAATGCTAGTTAGATGTTAGAAAACCTTACATGGAAAGTTTATGAAATAATGGAAGTGATGACCAAGGAGGCCCTGGATATGCCACCAGCAGAAATTTTTAACTGGTTAGATCACTGTATGTCAGAAATATATAGCTGACTTTGTCTTCTAATATGTGAGTGCAGCAGATCCCTCTTGGGAACCTACTATCCTGTGATTCCATTATTGTATGAAAATGGCAGAAACACATGGGTTCACATAGAAAGTATAGCTATTTGCAAGTAATTCCTGAGTTGTTGAAACAACACAATAGTATTTATCACAAGAGCTGAATGCGCTGGCCTCCCTCTGACATTACTTTTCTGTTAGTCTAAAATACACTGATGTTAACAAAAAGCCTGCTTTTGTCCCAAGCTGGAGAGGTTTTCTGTAGTACTCTCCTAGAGAGCAGGAATAGCAGAAAAGCCCGGACTCCACTCAGGAAACAGTAGGTTCTCAGCAGAGGAGAACAGTTTGCTACAGTAAATAGAGTCTTAGCTTACAGCTAAACAAGAGGTGAATAATTTGGGGGAAAGTATATGTGATATATGCAGAGCATATAAGTTGGTGTCCATGTGAGTGGGTGCTGGAAGCTGAGATGGGTGATCTGAACTCCTGAGGAAGCTCTCTAGAATCTAGCTGCACTACAAAGGACAGAGTCCAAACTGAAGAAAGGGGAAAAATCTCAAGTGCAGGAATTATAGAACCTGCTTTATGTAGAATATATTTGCTTCTTCATCACAACATTCTTCCAGAAATCCATCATCAAATGACTGACATGGAGAATGCATGAAAATAAATGCTTCAGGGAACAAAAATATTTTTTTCAAAAGAAAACATGGACATTTCTTTCTTTTCTTTTTCCCTGAAAGACTTAGAGGACCATTGAACTCTTCTTTCACTTTATATACATCATGGTTGTTTTATATTTACCATGGTAAATGCAGGACAGCAGTTGGTCAGGACTACTGCACACTCATTTGCATTAATCTCATGATAAGCAGGAAAAAGAATAGACTTGCTTATTGTCTTTTGCTCAGAAAAAGTATACCATGTAAGTATTATTGTTGCCAGTGGAAACACCATTCAGTTGCATAAACATGCAATAACATCCCTGTGCTATCTTTAGCACAGACAAATAATTCTGGTCACTATGGTTTGCTCGACAGTTGCTGGATTTCTGCTGATGTGTTTGGCATTTGCTTGTAATTACCTATTCATCTGAATTATAAGATTGATCGCTGCAGTCAGTGACTGATAGAAAACAACATAAAAGGGATACATTAATACTGAAATTTTATGTAAGCATTGTTCCAGAGGGAAAAGAACATATGCAACAGGAAAATTGAGAAGACATCTGTCACAGTAGTCAAGCCTCTATCAAGCTTGATAATGATTATGAATCCATTACCATTGATATATTGCATAAAGCTGTGGGAATGGGAAGCTTTTCACATGACACAGAGAGTAATCAACATCCAACAGAAGTAGTCCCATCACACACACACACCTGCTGCATGCCTCACATCAGAATATGTCATTTGGAAATCTAAATGTTATTGGCAGGGCAGAAGGAGACAGACAAATAATGAGATTTGCTTGTGAGCTATTTTATTCCTCTGCTAATGAGGTTTTCTAGTAACTAAACAAGCATTTGGTAACTTGCATATATTCCTCGGAATGTGTTAACAATACATAATTTAATCAATATATTTCAAATTCAGCTGGGTAATATTTCCAAACTGTTCTTTATGAAGAAAGTCCAACTACTTGTAATGGAAAAACATATCTCTTTCCAATATATTTACGGTTATTTATGTCTTTCTGGGCATTTATACTAGTATTAAAAAAAAAAAAAAACCAAAGAAAAAACCCCCTTGCTTTATGTGGGTATGAATGTGTACCCTAAAAATGGCTGCAAAAATCTTATTTAAAATTAAGCATAAGATACTTTTATTTTTTTTTTTTTTCTCAGACTTGGGCTAAATTCAAGTGTGTGTAGTAAGAATAGGAGCCTGTGTTTCAAAGACAAGAAAATACTAGAAAATTCCATCTAAGGAAAAAACCATGCAGCTCAGAATCTGCTAAAATCAGATAAAACATGAATCTCTTGTGATGGGTTTATGTATGTGAACTGCAGTTCACGTTTTTCAAACAATTTCAAAATTTCCCAAGATATGCTTAATCAGCATGAGAGTTTACATACATACATTTGCATATGCACATGCACAGGATGTTTCAGCATATATATACATATACATAGATGTAAACAGAGCATACACGCATGGATATCATATAATGTATATTAAATTTTTCAGCAAGTACAACAAGTATTTTGGTATTTTTTTCCTACTAAGTGTTTTGAATTATTGTGAAAGTCACAAAATTATGTCATGTTTTAACCTTTTGGTTACAGGCATTTTTAACACTTGAATAAACAAATTGCTACTTTTCCCATTTAATTTATTTACGTCACTAAAAAAATGGAGGCATTTCTATATAAACTAAAATCAAAACAAAACTTTTAGCTTTTTAAATTATGAAAGATGTATTAAGACGACTACATAAAATATGCTTTTTGCATGTATCTGTTGCACAGAAACATTCTAGTAAAACAGGCCATCAGAGATTAAATCCTATGTTTTTGTGGGGACAAAAGTCCTAAGAATAATAAACCACTAAAGTGGTGAGATGGTGAAACGATACCACAAATAGCAAACCAAAAGTAGTTTAAGCTTTTCTCTCAGACATAGCATCAGTCTGGTCTCTGAGTGAAAAAAATACATAAACATTACTTTTGTTTCAAATCACCATAGTCTAGCCAGGATGAATGAAAGGAAAATCCATATAATTGTCACTGTTCTACAAAATGAGACAGAAGTTATGTGACACAGAAAAGGAATCCTAATTTGGTAAACACAAAGGAAGTTAGGGTAGCTTTTCTTTTCTTTTAATCTTTTTTTCTTAGCATAGTTCAAGTAAAATTGTGACAGGATAGGGTCTGTTCCACTAGACATGCTCTGAAAAGGGCTACTGGACTGCATCCTTAGGGTGAAGGCACACATGGTTACAGCAGTCCTTAGCTCAGGGCTGCTCAGCACTGCCATGGCTGGGAAAGAACCACATCTCCAGAAAACTTATGCAGGAAAATTCAGAGAAGAAATTTGTCAGCACAGGCCTCATGCGAGATGAGAAGAGCAATTCAGACCAGCAGCTTTTGGGAAAGGTCATTGGTTCTGGGTTTGATAAGTGGAACAAGAGTTTTTACTATTTTTCTGCTCAATTTCTTTTTGATACAGTAGAGCTACGTTGAGTATTGGTTCTAGTTTAAACATCTCCTAAATCCTGCCTGACAGCAAGGCATACTATCAGCTGGCTGTTAAGAAAATCAGTAAATACAAGCAGGAGTAGAAGCAGGAGGAGTAAAAGCTGGAGAAATGAGGATGGTGAGATAAAAGAAAGGAATGAAAAACGGGAGGTTTTTTTCCTGAAAAAGATTCTTAGAGAGGACAATTTTCTGCTTATGATAATGAATTCATGAAAATAAAACACCCCTTTAAAAATGGTGTTTTACATAGTATCAGCTGTGTGTTAAAAAAAGAAATCAAATGCAATTCTGAAACATCTGTAATCTATTATAGAAATCTGTAATTTCAGATCTTGGTTTTTAATTTGAGATCTTAATATTGGAAAAAAATATTCTTTAGAGTCTCTGATTTTAACTTAGAAGAAACAACCGCAATTGGGAGGCTACAGCAGAGAATCAGAGAAGAATGAAGGTTCTGGAGACAAGACAGCTCTGTGATGGTCTTTATTGCCTAAACCACAGACTTACAGAAACATGCAGTAACAAGGATATGCTGAAGCTATTAAGAGAAAATCTGAGAAGAGCAATGAGACTGAGGTGGCAAGGAGCAGAATGCACTTGGGGTGGAAGATATCCCAGCATATACTCCGTGGACAGAGCTGCTGCATCTGCAAGAAGCCAGTGCAAATGGCCCCAGCCAAGGCTGATTACCCCTTAAAGGAAGCAGAGTAAGCACACATGCATTTTTTTCACTGTGATGCAGGTTTCTGCAGCATATCCTGCAGCAACTCCTGGCTCCTTTTAAGAGATACTAAGAATCTTTTCTTCAGCAATGACCAGCATTTATTTGCGGGAACTGCTCAAAATGAGTGGATGGGATACTGGCTGGGATAAGAATGAAAAACTTATCACATAGAGAACATAGAGGTCTTTTGGAAAGGGTAGATCTATAGGTAGATGGGCTGGTAACAGGCTGGGACATCATACTTCAAATCAGATACTGTACATAAAATGCTTCAGCACTTGCACCTACCAAGGTGGGATACAGAGAGCTCTTTTGCTATGCCTTGCTCACATACACATTAATTTTACTCTAGTGTCCCAAGGAAGACTTTCTATGTGTTCTGGTATAGATCCTTCATGACCACCCCAGAAATGTCACCTAGTCCACTCTAACCCATTCAGTGTGATGTCTCCAGGCTGGTATAGAGGGCCAGGAGCAGTGGGACTGTGGCTGTACTGCCTGTGCCTGTACCACCAAACCCTGCCGGGGGCAGGGCTGTGCCTTGGCAGTGCTCCCAGGCCGGTGGTGAGTCTTCACAGCACAGCATTGGCCCGGGCCAATGGACACGCTCTGACAGAGCCAGCTTACGGCTCCCTAAAACCCCCTCCAGACTCCCTGCACATCCACACATTTGTAAGCAAGTCTCAGTGGCAGGGACTGGTGTTCGTGAGCCAAATTTTGAAAGCAGCACTAAGTCTCTTAAATCCTATCTAAGTCCTCGGGGGTTCTAGCATAAAGTGCTTTTGAGTTAGTTGTGCGAAATAAGCAGCAGTAAAAATCCTTGGTTGCATTTTTCTTTTTGTTGTTATTTTAGCGAGATTGAGGTGAATTGGTTTTTACAACTTGTTTCAGCAAGAAAATACCTCCTTAGTTTTTGGATTTTTTTTTTATTAGCAAATATGCTTAGATGAAATGGAAATGAAATGTCGAATTTAGAACTCAAAAGGATACTTAGTTTTGAAATTCAGTTCATCAAAAATGTATATCCCTAAAGGACAGCATTTACCTCACGAACAAATACATATTTTAATTTTTGTGTTGAATGAAATTTGATGAAATAAAGGTCTAGTAAATGAGCTTTGAATGCCCTCTTTGGTCCTTGAAAGAACTGCTATTAAATAAAAATTGATGGTTTTATGTTTACACATTCATTCATGTAGTGCAAAATTTGCCTATGTAAAATTGTCACAGGGAAGTTGATTTAAAAGATTATTCCTCCCATTCTGTTTTTCTGCCAGCATCCCTTAAAACAATATACTGTTCACATCAATGTTTATGGAAACTTAATTTGATAAAAGTAAAAATGCAGGTTCTTTTCTCCAGGCTAATTTTATTTGGAGATTTTGCTGCCTTTGTTGCTGTGGAGTACTGTAAACAGCTTGAGTAGTCTTGAAGAAATGAATGTGTCTATGCAACAATAAGGTTCTAATTAGGTTGAGTAACTGGGAGAGTATCTGGACCTTACAAATTTGTCTCTTCTATCTACATCCATGTTGTTTCATCATTTTATTCATTGACAGAACTTTTTTTGACGTTTACATTTATGATGCCAAACCACCAACTTAGTCCAAATTCTTTGAAGTTAGTGAAATCTCTTCCATTTATTTCCACAGGATTTGATTTCATCCTAGTGAGATATATGAAAGTATATCAAAAACTAAAAGTGTTTTTTTCTTTGAAATGGATGGAAAAGATGGCATCTTTTCTTTTGTGAATTCATTGCACTTTATAACAAAGGTAAGCCAAATATGTGTAACTTTGACCATTACCAATTGAATCTCTTATTTGCTGGCACACAATTTTGGCAGGAACATAACTGAGTTTATAGTGAGTTTTACTAGTGCTTCCAAGAAGGCTAGGAATATAAAGACTACAGAGGAGCTTTTGGTCATGGTGTTTATAGGGATCTCCTTTCATCTGGTTAAAGTACTATAAAACAGATTTAGGGCTTTGTTTCTTTCTTTGTATTCTCTTTAGCTCAGGCATAGAGTAATTATGAAGTATTTTCCTTGAGAGGTTCAATTATTGACATGCACTATTTGCAATCATTGGTCTTTTTACTTACAATAACATTGACTAAAAATTTTTAAAAAATTAATGAGCCCTACAGATAATGTTATGAAGTATGACCAAACACTGATGTTAGTCTTCTCATAAAGGGGAATGTACATGCATGCATTCACTGAGCTTGATAATTATACTCATAATTACCAACAGAACATGCTTCACCTCATTGCTGAATTCTTCTGTAACTTTTAATGATGACTCACTTACTAAAGAAGCAAGCTCTTAGAAGTACTTAAATATCAGATGCAACTTGCCCCCTCAATATTCGAAATGATTCAAAAGGTCAAGTGTTTACGCAGGCTGCTTTCTTACAAAACAGTTAAGTAACATATACAAGCGGCACATACTCGTTTTCAGTGCTTTTTTCGTTGGGCCATGCAATGTGAGATGGGGTTTTTTTTGAGAAAGAAAATTAGTGTGTGGTCTGCTATTTGAAAACAGTAAGATAATCCTTTGCAGAAGAGCACATGAGGTTTCAATTTAAAAGAAGAAAGGCCTTTCCTATGTATGCTTGGCCTCCCTTATTGAGCTTCCTAGAAAATTATAAACTTCTTCAGAATTCTAAAGATGAATGTAAAACAGTGCAACATGGACATTGATGCCCTCAGTCTGTTGCCAAAAAAGTAATTTCTTCATTATTGAACATTATTGATTTGATCCTTTTAAAAAACATGCTAAGATTCTTAGGTTGCATGCAAAATGATGCTGACTATAATTATATGGTTAGTCAAAAATTATACAAGAAAAGAGAGAGACTGTGACTATTCACATTATCAAGTTCTATTCTATTGAAAAGTAGAAAGGTGTCTTAGACAATATATGCTGATATGCATGTCAATTCAAGGCAAATCTAAGGGAATCTACACATAATTTCGGTTTAAAAATCTGATTTGGCTTGAAACACTGCATGAAGCAGTCTTCATATTTTTTCCTACTCTAGCTGAAAAACTGTTCTTGAAGGACTATCAATGTCTTTAATGTTATTGGCTTGAATTTAGAGATTGGCACTTTGCTAAAGCTGCAGAAATTCAGCTTTCTGAAGGTCTGCCCAGATGGTCAGCATTTTCCTCCTGCTTTTCTATCCCACAACAACCAGGGACTCATCAAAAAGACAGGTGGGGTTTTTTTTTCCTACAGAAAGATATGAATTTCATCAGTCTTATTGCTTTGCCCATTTCTCTGCCCTTTTTAGCATTCAGGTGTAAAGAACACGGGTTTGATGAGTGAAGAGCTGACCAGTGCTGCCAGGCACCCCAAAGTGCCACTGCCAGCTGTGACCAGATCTCAGGCAGCAGCCATAGGGACAGGTGACTCGGTATAGTTGATCTCTCATACTTGCAGGGTTAATCTTGTTTGTCACCAGTTTCACTTTGAGCTTGGAAAATAGATAGCTTTGCTGGTTTGGGACAATGTAGTCTGTGAACTCTTCATCGAGCCCACTATTCTATCTCCAATAATAACAATCTCTGATGAAATACGACAGGATAAGCTCTCCCTGCAACTTGATGGTTCTTCCTTGAGCCTCCCTGAATTCTTATGTTTCTCCTGGCACAATAAAAGTGCCTTGGGGGAATAAAACAGTAACCATAAACAGGTGCCTAGGAAAGACTAAGAATAGAGCAAACTTATATGGTATTTCTTCTTAAGAGTTTTCCCACCTCCAGACACTTTCAGCTAAGAATTACTGGGCCTACTATGATTTATATGCTTGGTAACCCCCCAAAAATCTCTCTCTTCTAAGACTTGTCTCCCCTTGAACTGTGTTGATATTTTTGCACCCACAAAGCCCTTTGGTGAGGAAGTTGACTGAATGCTCTCTGTTGCCTGAAGAACCACACCAATTTGTTTGTTTTGAACCAGGTTTCTTTTAGATCCTTTTGACCATGAGTTTTTCTTGATTGGGAGTGATCATGAAGTCAACCTCGCTCCATCCTCTCAGTGCCACACATGCTTCGGTTGCCTCTATCTCTTCTCCTCTAAGCCAACTCTGAAAGATCCTTAGCTGTTCCCTCTGTGGAAGCAGCCCTGGATATCCCTTTCAAGTACTTCTCTGTTTCTCCCTTGAACATGGTCATGTCCTTCTAGTGCTGCCCAGTAAGATGTACTCTTTTAGCTGTTCCTTTTTCTTTTAAACAAACTCCGTCATCTTGACATAGTTGTCTTTGAAGCTAAGCGTGGCTGTGGTAGATCTGTAGAGAAGCCCACTGGGATAGTGACCTCTGACCCTCATGCCCACTGTTAAAGAGCAGCACTCCTAAAAACAGATTTTTGAACATGACCCTGGACATAGTTGGGCATCAAGCTAAGGATGCTACTTCCTCTTGAGCACTCAATCAGCAACCACAGAGGGAAGCCACGCATTTCAACTCTGCTTCATCCTCCCCTTTGATATTTGCCCAGTTAGCATGGGGGTAATTGAAGTAATCCAATAAAGTTGTTTTTTCTGCCCTTGCTGCCTCCTTGACCTGATCTGTCTCTGCACACTGCAGTCAGTGCTGCTGTCCTGATTGGGCTGTCAATGATATAGACCCAGCACTGTGCTCTCCCTGCTGAGGCCCTGGATTTCGATCCGTGCAAATTCGTGTTCCACACAGATGAACTCGTACAGACTCCATCAAAGCAGCCCGGGCAGTAATTTGATTTGACTTTAAGCTATCCTTAGCATATAGTATTAAGCTGCCCCTGGCACAGTTCCTTCTAACTTTCATAACATACCGTCCTGTTGATTGCACCCCTTCCCCAAGGTTTCTCCACCAGTGCTTTCACTGGAAGCCACATGCCTTCTTTTCTAGATTCCTTCTACCATTTGTAGAACACCATACTGCTGTTTCAGGTTCTTTCTTGGCATTGTATTAAAATAACAATCTGTTTGTTTTCCATTTCCCATTTCATGAGTTTCTCTGTTGCCAGTGGCCTGAGTGGGACAGGACTAGGCTAAAAGCCAAAGTATTTTGGCGATCAGTGAATTCTGGTGTGAAAATATACCCTGCCAAGACCTGAGCCTAAGCATACACAGCTGTACAGATAGCTGATGCAGGCTTACTGCCACAAACCTCAGAGTTTATGAAGCCTGGTAAACCAGGCAGTGAACAAGGCACTCAGTTCAATTTAAAATGGCTGACTGCACAATCACAATTAAGATATGCAATTTAGCATAAAATAAGGCAAACTAGCATAAAACAACTGATTTGAATTTGTAATGGGATCATAGGAATTAATTCCCCCTAAGAAAAAAAATTATGCTTAAAGAAAGAATAAAAAGCAAAAAATTTTAAAGAGAAAGAAGTAAAAAGCCTACGAGGGAAATCTTGCGTGACAGAAAAACTGGAAGTTAAAAAGAACGTATGAATAGTTCAATCCATAGGATTTATTAGTGCCCAGTTTTTATTTTCTTCTTTATAAGAGCAGACCTCTACTAGAGGATGTCTTCACTTTTTGCATAAATTTTATGTATGAGGAACATATCATTCAAACAAAAGGTCAGGGAAAGAAGCATGTCTTTTTTCTTCTTTTGCCATAAACACAAGTATATTTATTTGTTAGGGATACCAGACCAGGCACAAAAGATATTGGCAGGCAAATAGGCCCAGTGCTGCCCTTAACAAGCTTCAGCAGAAAACAAACAATTTGAAAACACTTTGGCAAGAAATCCAAGTTAGAGAGATTCTAATGTAAGGAAATGCAGAGGGATCAAGTGCAATAGGCTTCATACAAGATATTAGCTCTTTTGGAGAATATTGTTTTGTCCAGAAGTTAAGTATAATACTGGTCAAAGTAAAGACACCCTTGGAAACGTTCAGGCGAAATTAACTGCATCAGAGAGAAGAATATTTGCCTTTCTGCTTGGCAATCAAACTTCCCGGCAGTGCAACTCTGTGTATAATCTAAACATGCTAATCAGGATCAACAGGTAAAATCCTGAAGCTCATAATCAGTTTGTAATTAATCAGATCACAGCTGAACTCAGAGAGCCTTCTGCCAGAATATGCACTTGGGTATTTTCCTTACAGGGAAGATTTTACTGCTATAGATGCGAAGACTTTTTTTTTTTTTTTTTNCTGTAGATTTGAAGATTTTTTTTTTTTTTTTTTTTTTTGTGGCAGAAAGGAGACCTCAGTTCTGGCTTCCAATCCTCAAAGTGTCCTCCTTTCCAATGCATTGCTCTCTGATTGGTTTCTATTCATTATTGTTCCAGGGTGCTAAGAGTTGCAAAAGGGATTTCTAGGATTGGTAAGGGTTTGCTTGGCTCTGTCTCATTGTGATTAATGTGACATTTAGTGCTGATTTCAGCAGAACAAAATTAAGAAAATGACAATTTCTTGAGAAGTTAAGATCTTTGAAAATCCAAATTTACAATAGTAGAGAATTCTGCCAGGCTTCCTAGATACTGTAGGAAGGAGTAAAATAATCAAATATTTTTTCATATATACCTTAGAAATAGATGATCTTGCCATAGTTCAGGTAGATGGAATAGAGGACTTCAATGTCTCTTGATTTTATGCTATTTGATTTTTTATTTGTTGAAATTTCTGCTTTATGCTCAGTCTCCAGCTTTGCCTTTTGGCAGGACAATTGTCACATGTCACATTTCTCAGTGTTATATTAGGGAAGAAAAGGGATAACTTCATGGGGTGATGGCAGATTATTGCAGGATTTCCTTTTCCAGATTTAAAGAGCTTATGTTCCTGCAGGCTAGCTAACTGAAACAGAAAGACAAAGTAAAATAAGGCAGAAGATGATACAGGAGTGAAGCCGTTGCCATCTGTCGATTTTAAACTCTCTTTGGCTGCGGTTCAGCTAACTGGATAGGCAGTACCACATTTTGCCCTCATTCTGATGAATTTTTGAGGGCTTTGTACAGCAGCCCTTCATCTGTCTAAGATTAAAGCGATATATTCAATTCATTTTTCCACAGCAAGAAAGAAGCTACTGTTCCACAAAGTGGCCTGCCTTATTTGCAAAAGCCTGAATTTTGAGTTTTCCCTAATCCTTACCATATCGGATAGTGATAGGCCATGAGTGGCCTACCATTATTCTGTGATCCTCCCTGGGAACTGAAAACTTTAATTCTTTCCTAATGTTTTGACTGATACAAGAATCATAGCCTAATTTCTACTTGAATATGTGTGTTAGACTTTAGATATTACATGAGAACCACTACATGCATAATGAACCACTGGAGTGGACAAGAAGTTTAATCAGAACATTGCTCCCATGTTTAAAGTGAAAGGTGACCATGAAAAGGGAAAAAAACCAAACCAAACCAACCAACCAAACAAAAACCCCAAAAAACCCAACCAAACAACAACAAAAAAAACCCAAACAAAAAACAACCCCCCCCAAAACCCCCCCAAAATCCCCTAAAAAACCAAAAAGTCAACCAAAACCCTCAAATTATTTAGCAGCTAGGAAAGCCCTGAACCAGATATCACGAAGATGGAGAAAGGTCAGGTGATTCAGAGATTTGCTACTTTTAACCACAGCCTCTAACCAGTAGTGTTTCATTCAGAGCAAATATGTTCTCACCTGAGGGAATAGGCTTTTTGGTTTGAGCAGGCTCCAGCCATCAGTGTGGCAGCTGCAGAAGGCAGGTTGCTCTGCCTGAGAAACAGGACAGTTAGATATAGTCTCTATTGAAGCAAATAACTTCTATTCCCAATGCAAAAAGAAGGTGGGATTTAGGGAAATGTGGTATCTCACACCTCCAAAAGACCAGTATGCCTTCCAACCATCATCAGTATGTCCTCTTCCCCTTCATTTATATCAGTCATACAAGGACCAGCCCTCAGGTTATTTCTGATCCAAATCCTTCACAAATTTAAGCTGCTTTTGTGCAAATTTAAACACAGTAGCTCAGTAGGTTAGACAGACCACTACAAAAGGGTTTTTCTTGTAATTCAAATAAGGTCTTGTTAAAGTAACAACATATTTCCACATCTCCTAACAGATACCTTTGAGACCTTGGTCTCAGAAACTGTGTGCTACATTTTGTTATAGAATGGTTTTGTGCAAACACTGTTATACAACTTCTACCAGGAAGTTACAGTCATTAAAGAGAGGAAAATATTTACATTTTGATAGTGCTGAAGATAAAGGAAGGAAAGCAACAGAGAGGGTGTGCTGCATACACTGTGTCACTCTGTTCCATGCAGTTGCCAGGAAATATTTCACTGACTTCACTCAGGCCAGGATTTCATCTCAAGTTCATCTATGACAAGAAGGGAGGCTTAACTAAATAAATGTGAAACACTGGGGTTGTGTTTCTGTATAAGCCTCCTGAGAATGGAGGAGGATTCAAAACAGATCTGAGAGTTTTGCAACCCCTCACCTCTGGAACTGCATTGCCTAAGAGAGTATGAATTCTTAACTTTCTTCATCTCTTTAAGAGCAGACAGTGCCTGTGCTGTTTCTTTTCTTCTTTACTGTTATTGTTTCTGAGCTCTGGCTTTCCATCCTCCCATCTCCCACAATCTTTATACAAATATAGAGCTAGGGAAATGAGAGGGCAATAGTTATTATATTTTTATATACTGCACTTACTGTATTTAACTGACTTTACAAACGCTAGGTATCTTATTTCACTGGTTTCAATTTGTATGGAAGATGAAATGTGCTCAGTCACTGGCTCTGAAGTAGTGCTTAAAACCAAGACTATCACGAAGGCTGAAAACTGTCTCCTTTTTTTAAATTTAGTAGCATTGAAACATTAATGATTCCTTTGTTGTAAAAAGGGTAGGAATAAAAAAAATGACATGAATAGGATATGAAATGTAGCCCTGAAATGTGAATTCACCCAGGCATCGTCAGGTTTCTCTGGAAATGGTGATGTGAATTAGATGAAGGAGTCACTAGCTATATGACATGCAATTTAAATTAACGATCTTCAAAAAGCCGAAATTAATTTAAGGAAAACAGACCCACAGAGCATCAGTGAGTTGGAAGGCAATTTTAATCACTGTTGACATTGAACAACATCACTCATACTGATTCCAATGTATGTTTACTATTGTTTCATTTCTCGCCAAAATTCAAACTCTATTATACTGGCATCCCAGAACTTGGAAGGTGTTAACGCAATTGGAAGAGTTAAAATAAATAGAAATAAATAAAAAAAACCTCTCAGCCCTCTAAATATCTGGTTTATTCACTTTAATGACAAAATTACAAGTGTCTAAAAATTTAAGCATTTTGTGAGAGAATATATGACCAACAATTGCTATACATTTTTCATAAAAGGTAACAGCTGCAGGATTCTTTTTCAACATGCTTCTATAATAATAACTTTTAACAAATGAAATCAATATTTACTCAACATGTGCATTTCTGAAGAAAGAGAAGTTTGGAAATGTTTTCATAAATGCTCATCATACATAATGTGAAATATTAAGAATCATTTCCTGAAACTGTTTTACAAATCTATAGGACAATTTTGAGAAATAGCCTTTCACTGTTCTTTCTACACTTCTCTTATTGCTGACACAGGCAGACAATAATTCTTTAACAGCAGATGAAGGACTGTGGAGTTTTTTTTAATAACTGCACAGAAGATGTTTGTGTGTTTGGGGGATAGAAGAAAGTGATGAAGCTTTTAAATCTTGCTTCACATTCCAGCTTCAGCTTGAGATTAGACAGCAACAGAAGGAGACAAATCTTGAGTAACTGTTTGGGGCTGCAGGGCTCGGCACCAAGACAAAACAACCTGTCCCCACTTATATAAAACACAAACATAGGGGAATATATAGCTTTAGAATATATAACATCATTTGGGTGCTCAGGGTGGAGGGGAAGAAATGCATAATTACACTAAGAATACTGCAAGATTAAAACCCACAGAATCTGCAGATTTTACATGCAATTAGCAAAGAAAAGGTAATATAGATACCGGCTAAAGAATACACTTGTGAAATCTTTTTTCTCCTCAAACTACATTATCCTTAAGCAGGATGTGCTGAGAGTATTTTAAACTATACAAGGAAAAGTAAGCCAAGATTTCATAAGATCCTAGATTTCATGGTGTTGGTAAATCATATGAATATATTTCCCAGAATCATATATTTATAGCAGTAGATGAAAACTACAATAATACTGGTTATTTTAAAGTTATTTTAGGAGCCAACACAGTTTACAGCAGTGGAGGGAACAGGGACACACTTTCACAGAGGAAAGAAAATGTCTGAGAACACAAACCATAAATTCAGATGCCAGCACTTGTCCCGTTCATTATGTTCTTTCCACTGATGTACAAAAACATGTGCCAATTGCCTAAGACCATGAGTACAGTAACATGAAAGATAAATCAGCTCTCAAGAAAAATAGCTACATAAGGATCCCTTCCTACCAACTCTCTTTCAAGTACTGCTGCAAATTCAAACCATTGAGGCGAAGTCTCCACTCCCAGATGTACAGTCGATTTCATTGTAGAACCACTTGAAGTCATTAATCATGGAAGAGAACAATCAGTCAGCCAATCAATCAGTCAATCAATACATCAGTCAATCAATCAATCAATCAGAGAATGGTTTGGTTAGAAGGGTCCTTAAAGGTCATCTAGTTACCAAACCCTCTGCCATGGGCAGGGCACCTTCCACCAGACCAGGGTGCTCAAAACCCCATCCAACCTGGCCTTGAACACTTACAGGGATGGGCCATCCACACCTTCAAGGTTATTGGGCACCTGCTTTTTTTTGGTGTGTGTAGAAACACAGAGGTGTTCCTTGTTATACATCTGTCTGAAAGAGATTAAAGACTTTCTACAAGTAAAAATACACCATACAAGTCATCACCTAATCTGTTAAATAAAAGAGCTGGCCTATTATAGATAGAGTTAAACAGAGCAAGTAGTAATAGTCCCTTCTCACAACACCAACTTTTAACTGAATGCTATTCTGGTGTTTAATTGTTTAGAATTGCAATAGGAAAGGTATACTCCTAAAACTGTAAAGTAAATGGATCAGTTCTTCAAGAGGACTTTTCTTTTTTCCTGACATTAAAACACAAAATCCTGGCCCATTTGAGCCGATAAAAGTTTGGCCAATTATTTCAACAGAGTCAGACAAAAAGCCTTTGCTTTCGTCCTTTAATCAAAGGAATGTATCTTCTGGAAGAGATTGAGGTCCATAGGAGCAGTATTTACTGATGTTAAGTATTCTGGTTTGTTGTTACAATTGAAACTCATTAAAATGAAATGGTTTTAAAATTAATTTTACTGGCAAGTGCTTTACTTCTCTATCTAGTAGAGCTTTTTCCTCTGACTATGTGCATATAAATTTATAATGGATATAAATCTAAATAAGGGACATGCAGCTATTCAAGAAGATTTAATTGATGAGTAGTACCTATTTAAAGCTACATGGTATGACCACTTGAACACAGACTTGGGGAAAACTTTGAGCTGGTGGTGTTTTGTTTTTTTTTTTTTTGTGAGTACTGATCTCTAACCAGCTCACCGTGATTAAAAAGAAATCCAAAATAGAGTCTATTCTAATTGCTTTAATTTAATTTTATTCTCATCATATAGAAAGTATAAATTATCCCACTGATTATACTCAGGAAAAATCCCCTCTGTTATTTTGACACTAGAAAGCTAAATTCTGCTAATGTGAACTGAAGGTACATAAGGAATTCAGCAGTGCTACCTGCTACAGCTGTGGTTTTGATCCAGCAAGTTCACAGAAAAAAACCTTCAATCTACTTTTGTTATTAATCTGCTGAGTCGCTTTAACATTCACCTAAGGCAGGAGATACATCAGAATAACCTTCTCAGAGATTCACAGAAACAGAGAACAGAATAATTTGACCTCAGAAAATAAATTACCCAGGTTTTAAGAACTGAGCTCTTTGGATGATTTGAGTATGAATTCTAACTGATGTGTACTGACTCGACTTTATCTTTCACTCATTCAGTAAAATACCAGAAATATTTCAATGGGCAAAGGCAGATTGTAAAGAAAAATAGCAAGTATCCATATAACCCGGAAAATCATGCACTATTCCTTTGGATGTTAAATAAAGCTTAGAAGTGCAAATGCCTGTCTTTGAGCACTAACTATAACCTCCCAAGCCATAACCAACAGAAAATAATATGGCTACCATAGCATAATATTTTGCAGTATAAAATCAAGGAATTTTAACTTCTTTGGAATCGGAACAGGGTCTTTCTTTTTGGTTTCCTAGGAAACAAAGTGGCCTAGACTCCTCCTGTGCCAAGAAGCAACTGGGACATCAGGTCAAAGGCTTAATTAAATTTTATGTGAATTACTCAGCAGTAAAAACCAGTTAGCCTGCTGAGAAAAGATGATGCTTCTTATGTCAATCAAAAAAGCACTTAGGTGGAAAAAAATTCCACAATTAAAAGACAAACACAGAAACAATAATCACAACAAAGAAGCACTGAGATACAAGTGTGCCTGCTTTATAATTTAAGGAGCTAAGCATCATCAATACTTCAAACCTTTAACTCTTTCTTGCAACTGATCTTTTCTGCCTGTTTCCTATGTCCTGGTTTGAAGGACAGGTCTCTGCGAGGGAAGGCAGGAGCCTCCCTTGGAATGAAGAATGTGAACCCCTCCCCTCCGAATTATTGTAATTTTGAAATTAAGGGGTTCTCAGGCAAAGATATGGGAGTAGGAATAACAGTTCTTTACTAGGATTTATAACAGAGCAAACAAACAACAACTCTTATGGCACTAACAACAAACAGAACCAAGAACCCGGTCCCGACCCCCTGGCCTGAAGGCACTTTCCCCCCTTGGTGCAGTGATGGTCACAGCCGGCAGGGAGCACGTGCTATGGTGGTTCAGTCAGCAGGGGAAAACAAAACGGAAGAGAGGTTTTGCTTCACAAACCCCCTTGGAGCAGTCGATCCCAGTGCCCCAGCAGGATTCTTGGAAAGCAGCAAACTGGGACGGCAGGACGTCTCGGCAGGCGGGGGAGCGGGGCTGCAGCGCAGTGAAACCCAGAGCAGTGCCGAGGGAGCGGTGGGGGCGGGGGGCAGCAGCCGCCCGGCTCCTAGCCCAGCGAGGAGAGGCGAGCTCAGGGATTCCGGGCACCCGAGCAGATGGCAACAGGTTCAATGGCTGCTCTCACAAGCAGAGGCTCACCCCAAGAGGCAGAAGAAAACAGCTCCAAGCCAGGGCTCCAGCAGCAGCAGCGAAAAAAAACTTCTCTCTCGCAGAGCTGCCTCTTCCCGTGTCCTCCTCCGAAAGCCAGTCCCGCTCCGCCCCTGCCCTCTCCTTTTACCAGTCCCCAATTCTCGAGATATTCCTCCACCCCCTCCCCCCCCTTCGAGAGAAAACTCCCCGACAGAACAGTAAACATAGATGGGCCTTTTCTTTAGGCCTAGGTATAGCCTTTGTTTTTCTTAAGTACTCAGTGATTAAGGCTATTTAGCAACTGAAAGGAAAAAAATTCTATACTGTTAAAAGGAAACAAAAGGAAAGACAACCCAACCCCCAACATCCTACCATCAGGAGAAATGACTTGTGAACAAGAGGCAGCTCCACACATTCATATGATATATGCCATGGTCATGAAGTTCAGCAAAACAAGTCTTAGATGCATCATTAAAATTCGTCTTCGTGCTGTCAGATGAAACAGGGTGTGTAACAGACTTCACAGTAAACTCTTTAAAGTAAACAAAATATTATCTTGAAATGTCTCAGGGGAGCTAATTTTTGCAAAGTATATGGAAAGGAGCGAAGATAGCTGCTCAACAGACATCTCTCCTCATGGCTTGCAAGCTGGCTTCTGGATGCTCCTCTTCACCAACAGCTACCCATGAGTGGCAGCTCCTCCGTGCAGGCTGCCGTGCCTGGACTTTACAGCCCTCAGCTTTACTGTTTTTCTTTACTTTGTGACACAATTTGTACAGGCAGCAGAGCAGAACTTGTGAACCCAAATCTGTTACTGTTTCTCTGGTGAAATAGGGTTAAAGCCAATGCTTCTACCCCAAATTTTGACACATAAATCAGGTAAGGTTTTGACATCACCTCCTAACTTTCTTGTTTACAAAGTACCCCCGTGACGGTAAATCTTATCAGTTTGCATTAATAGCAGATCAGGGTAACAGATAGTGTAAAACCCACATAACTACACTTGAATGCAATATACATACACCAATTTTCTTTGCAGATCAGATTCCTTTTCTTTCAAAGTTTCATGTAAATGGTCACAATTTAGGGGGGATTTCCATGTACATAAAATGCAAAATATTTGTGGATGTGTATGGAAAAATTCAATACTCTGCTTGCTTTAAAGAAATAAGTAGAAAAATGTGGGGAAAACACCCAAAATATTGGAATAAATCTCTTTCTTACTGGCTGAGCTTCTCAGTGAAGCCATAATTTCTAATTTTGAGGGTATCATCTGTTGGCAAAGAAATAACTGTCATATCACCATTTCTGTAACATGACTTCATTGGCAGACTGGAAAAGAACAGCCAGATGGTTTGCAGAAAAAGAACCTTCTTTAATTAATGAATATTTTTAACAACTAACACCCCCAAAAGACACAAATAACATTTCTGATAAATAAATGTGTTGAAATATTATTAGTTCTATATTTAGAAACCTTCTCCCACATATAAATCCTTCTATTTGAAGCAAAATTCATTATTTTGGGAAAATAATTTAGATGAATTTCACATCTGAGAAGGGATTATTAGAACAGACCAAATGTAATATAAAATCTCTGCATTTCCAGATCCTGACCTACTTATGACTATTATCTCAGTTGTTATTGGATTTATTTTCCCCAGATTTCTCTTCTGTTTGTAGCACCCTACTCACTAGGGATTAATATTTTACTAGGGAATTTATTTGTACTTGAGATTGAATATCTAATTTAATTCCAAGTTGGGAAATTTAGGCTTGGCAATAACATGTAACAAGATTCTCTGCAAGGACAGTCATTCTTTCATGATTAGCTTTTCTAATATTTTCATTGCTAGTAGAATCTGACTTACACTTTTGTTTTTCAAACTCTAAGCCCAGGATTTTCAGGAAACATTTGAAAATTTTGAGGTGAATATTGTATGTATATATGTCTAAGGCAAGTACTTCTTTTAAATATATATGCAAAATGTGTTCATTTTAATTTCATTCATTCATCTTACTTGCATAGTTGAAGAAATCATAACAGAAAATGTAGGCCCACCACAGAAAGAGGAAAGAGTACAAACAGCTTATGATCCAGGGAATTGTGAGGTATTTAATGTCACTCTTTTCAGTCTTCACAATGAAGCATTTCTGTAAACCATTATAATAAGACTAAGCTGTGACCATCAATGTAAGTAAGATAATACGAAAAATAGAGGGGTTTGGTAATTAAATCAGAATCCCATGTCAAAGCATATAACCAACAGTGATAACTTTAATATAAACAAGTAAACTAATAACCATTGAGAAGTGTGTACAAGAGAAATCTGTGGTTGTCAGAGAGTCAAACTGAGAACCATATGCAGGTTTAAATACAAATGTTTTATGGAATGTTCAATTTAATTCCAAATCTCAAAAAGAACAGTTATCCATCACACAGGCCAGAACTATGAAAGAAATAATTTTTAAGACAGTATGATTTTTCAGACTAAATATCCTGATGAAATTAACTTCAGAAAATTACCAGAACAGCATTTCAACAACCAGGCATTATTTTTAAGAGCTCATATAGATGAAATTCAAAGGCAATGGAAAAAAAAAAAAAGTAAATACAATGAACATAAATATCTTATAAAACAAAAGGTTGGTAGAAAAGAAACTATTTTAAATATAATCTCCGGGGAAAAAAAAAATAGATATATATATAAAGTTCTTTTTTATAGGATTGCAATGCATACAAGGTTTTTTAAACCAACCAGTATATATTTTTTTCAGGAAAGTAGACACAAGATTTTTCCTGTTTCTGCTTTCACAGGTGATTATACCTTCGCATATATTCGACATGCTTCTCTTCTTTCCATTCACCTGCCAAAAAGATGAAGTTCATATTGCCTGATTCTTTATGGAGCTATTGGTGACAATCTTCCTTTTATTTTACTGGCTTTAACTGAAGCCTGTGGTTCTGCTAAAAAAATGCTTTGAAGTATGAATATAATGATATTCTAATTGTTCAGTCAATTCCAATTGTGTTTGCACTGTTGATTCAGCTTATGTTAATGAGGTGAAGACATTTTTCTTTTTTATTATATTTTTATGCAATATAATTTTTTCCTTTTATATGGCTTAAAGTGGTTAATATTTACAGAATATCTGCAGGAGTTAGAGCAAAATTGCTTATGTTTGTGGTCACTGATAAGTTTGCTACAAAAATCTATGTCAATTTTTTTACAGGTTACATCACCACTGTAAGAGCAGAGCTCTGATTGTTCAGATACTTATGTTTTTAAAGATTTGAGAATTGAATCTTGACTTTATGCTTCCCTTAGTTAAACAGGTTGCTTTCCACAGTGATATTGCCTTACTACTTGGGAAAATATTAAAATTGTCCTGGAAAAAGAGACTATGATTTGCTGTCAGTAAGGAGAGGCACGAAAATTACATGCAGCAATTGACTGAATTCAGAGGTTTCACCATAAAAGGAAATTCATACAAAAGTTTCTCCCAGTTTCAAACCACAGCAGTATTATCCCTACAATAAATTATCACACCCTTTAACCTCTCACCTGCGTTCTGAACACTAATGTGTTTCTGCAGCGAATGCATTTAAAAGTCTGAAGCAGTTTCAAATGGAAGTTATTATAATATTTTCTAGGGTCCTAGTCAAGAAGTAATTCTGATGCAAGAGCAAATCTAAAACACCAATAGGTAAGTTTTTTTGGTTTTTCCTTCTGGGATTTTTTTGTGGTTCAATAGCTTGTTCAGCAGCTGTAAAGTGTATTTAATTGGGATTTCTGCAATATTCCTGTTTTTCAGAGTGCAAAAACCTAAATACTCTCTAGAGAGAGGTTATTTAGAAACACTTTTCTGTATGTATGCCATCAATAATGGTTACATTTTGGGAAGACTCAATGCATCATTCAATTCGAGGAGCTTACGTGTACATATATTATATTTTCCTTCCTATACCTGCCATGAAGGGAGGCTGCTTCATATCATATACATCATGAAAGATGGAATACCTCTGATAGAACAGCAGTGCCTGTTAAGCCTGTGTGTGCCTGACTCATGTTGAACCAGAGGCTGATTTCCATATGGCCATATACAAACATGAGTATTGAAATGCAGGGCTGAAAGACCAAACCCTTGTGCTCTGCAGATGCAGGCTGGGTTCAAGTGCCTGCATACCTTTTTCCAACACTTTGTCTCCAGTTGCTTTACTAGCTTACAACTTTCAACTAAGCGTGCAGAATAATTATGTGAGTGTTGGTGGTCTATGACCTTTAAAACTAGAGCAGATCTGAGTAACACAGGAAAAAAAATATATTGATTTATTCTTAGTTTCTGATTTGAACCTCAGGTTTCTTGAAGAATCTTCATATTCTTCTCGTGCTCTGAGCTGCTGACATGTTCAAGTTACTAATACCTTTTCCTAACCCCTCTCACTGAGTAAATTACCCTCCCAAAAATTATCCTACAAAAACGTCTTTCTGCCTTGGAACACTTCTGTCTTAATCCCTGGTGCTATCTTTGGAAATGCCTGCAGATGTGAGCAAATGATGGTTCTAGAAGATGTCATAGACCGATCTACATCCCTGAGTGTGGCTTTTATTTCATTTTTATATTCTTGTGGTATATACCTGTCACATGCTCATGCTTGAGAAAACCAAAGTAAAGAGTCTCATGGGTGTTTCCACAATTACAGACTTGCAATATGTTTTCTAGAGGCTCCATTTCTGTTAATTGCCAAATCATTCTAAAACGTACATGTTCTTAACACTGGATTTTGAGACTTCTTTAATGTCTAGTTCACACAGAGAGCTCACAGAGAACAGTATTTCTGGAACTCCAATTCAGAATTTCATCTTAGCAAAAAGACACGCCTTTGATATACCTGTTTAGTTACTAGTAAAATCACTGTAGAACAATAGAAGTATCTATAAATTAGCCATATTAAAGTCTCCGGCAAGAACATCTTTGCCTGGGATAAATCCCTGCCTTTGAACCATTCCAATGGAAGTCCTGCTGATTGTAATGGAAAGTCTTGCACACACCTGAAAATTGTTATAACCCTGAGGTTGTTTTATTTGGTATTCTTAAAGGAAGCTAGTAAGTCTGGGTCTGTGACTGCATGTATAGATGGAAAGTTGAAGTAATCAAAGGCTGAAGGCAAATGCCCTCACATAGATGAGGAGGAGATGGAAATTGGTACTCAGCTGTTTGGATCATAGTCTAACTAGAGATTCATTCTCTAAAAGCATCCAACATATCACAATTAGCTGCCACTTCCAAAAATGAAAACACATAGACTTGATCTTGAAAATTTGTATGTAGATAATTAAAATTTAACATGCAAATAATGTAATTGGCTTCAATGGGTTACTATAAATTATGCTCACTCCTAAGGGTTTTGTTTGCTTGTTTCAGAAGAACTGGGACATGAATAAATGAAATCATCCTTTGGGTTACTCTCAGTCATACAGTGACTCACCTGCCGAGCTGATAACAGAACTGTCTCTGCTGGATCTGTATTGCTTTCCCTATGTTTCTGGCACCAGGCTCACTGCTAGCTCAGTATGATCTGCAAACTTAACATCACCATCTGCTACCACTCAAGTGGTACAACTCTTTCCCAGTATTCCTGATGTTTGATGTGCCAAAAGCAGAGATTTTAGAATTTTTCAGTGCTTTGAATTTGGAAAGTGCTAAATTACATCAGTTTTATGTCCATTCTGTTCTCAACACTTTCTTAACCTGAGCTGGATTTTGGAGACCTCTTATTCTATAGAAAGTTAAAAAAGAAAAAAGAAAAAAAAAAATCAGGATGTGAAGGTCAGTCTGGGGATGTATGTTTATGGTGTATGTTTGTGGTCATCGTCTCAAGACACACATACCATGTATTCCTACTGACTCTAGCAGAGTAGAAAGATAAAAAGGAAACAGAATTGACTTAAATCATAAGAAGCAGTGAATCAGATCCTTGCCAATCTTGAATAGGAACAGTTGATGTAAACACAGAGGACTTCGGCAGGAAAGTTAACATTGCTAAAAAAACTTAAGTGAAAATGCCATCTATAAAAAGATGGAATAAATTGCAGGTAAGCCTGCCTGAAAGAAAATTTACAATGATTACATTTCCACATAAACCTGCCCATATGGCAAATCAGAAAGACGGCAAGAACAGAAGAGGATTTTGAAGACAAAACTATAGTAATTGGAAATCATTTCTTTGTTTCATGTCTATACCTACTCTTGTCCCACATGTTGATGACAGTGAAGGGGATAATGACTGAAGGTTTTTGACCAAATCGTTTGAGGAAGGGAATATGGAAACACATTTATATCCTCTAACAAGTGCAAGACCATCCCATTCATACTCTTAATGCATCTCTAAATAAGTTTCCAGAGATTTTTTTCTACAATCTCTTCAATCTGATGGGGAAATAAAGCAAAATGGAAAATATTACGGTGATACAATAGTTTTAAGCTAAAAGGACAAGACCCTGAGAAATATAGTCTAATAGCAATCCCTCCAGGTGAGGGACTGGACCAGATGACCCTCAGAAGTCCTTCCTATGACTCTAATCAGCAAATGATGCATTGCTTTGTCTTACTACCAAAGACATATGCACAGGGAAGGGACATTTGTTGCTTAAATGTTCATACATTGACAAGAAAAGTTGGAAGTTACTATGCTGGCCATGAATATGGGTGTCTATACCCAGTGAGACAAAATGTGTGCCAAAACAAATATTGTGTACTTCCAGAACACGATAAAGAAGAGAATAAGAATGGATCAGGTAGTCAGTGATACTTCCTATTCCTGGTATTCAAGTATCATAATATAAATGAAAAAGAGAAATAAATAAAACATTGTCCTCTTCATTTTCAGACTACTCATTTTTTCACACTAAAGAAAAAAAGGAATAAAAAGCATTTCAATATATTAGTCTTGATGGTATCCCTCATATTGGTTTGTTCAGTATGTACTGCAGTATAGAGTATACAGTGGCAAGAGATGACCTCCCATTTACTTTGTCTTGTGTCCCAGTTCATAAATAGCTGCCCAAAAGCAGGGCAATCTGCACCTGAGTATGCCAAGGTTGGAGGAATTGTTTGTAGTACAGGGCAAGACAGGCAAAAAAAGACATGCCTTGCCAAACCTCCCAGAAAAGTAGAAATAAGACTTCTTTTGGAACTTGAATGAGAAAAGTGGTGGTTATTGCAGTGCAGGAAGATACAGAAAAAGTGTTTGCTTGACAGCAAACTGATGTTGGGCAGAGAGACAATTGACTGTCATTCCTTCTTTTTCATTCTGTTATTCCTGCCTAGTACATCTGTGTTTTCTATTTAAGTACAGTTAATCCTTCCTAGCATGCTGAAAATACGTTTGGTGCTCTTGAGAGACTCATTTTAATTAAACCATACAAAAAATCCACTTTCTGACTGGTTGATCTGAGGTATCATATTCCCTGCCAAAATTATTGCTACCTGAGAAGAACCCACATGATTTAGACACAAAGAAATGGACATCTGAACCTAGAAACAAAATCCTTCCCTAGGCTTGGATGTAGATCTATTGAGGTGGATATAAAACTTACTTTACAATTATCCCTTCAGATCTGGAAAGGCTGTAAGGCTTCTGATAAGGTCTAAAATTAAAACAACTACCCCACCTTCAAATATTTTTCCAAACTGGAAGAAAGTTGGCTGACATCTGCTAGGAGCTGAGGAGGATGAACTGTGCAGCCTGAAATATATCTGTTTGGCTTGCTTTGTGTTATGTACCCTCCCTGGGGGAACAGAGCCTCTCTGTAGGTACTTCTGGTTTCCTCCAGATGCTATAGAAATCCCAGAAACAGTGGATTGCTTCCCACGGCTTGTTCAGAGTTAAACCTTTCTTCCAAGAAATAACTTCACCTGAAAAGTTTCAGAAAAAGAATTTGTAGGTAAAATTTTTCCCTTTCCCAACTGAGCCTTCAAGACCCAATTGGTTTTTCTGCAGGATCTAACAAAATACATAAGAATTGTCAAAAGACATTTGGACAAACATTACAGGACCTTGGCAGATCTGTTAATATTCATAATTTGATATTTCTGGCTAACATCTTGGGTCTGGGAAGCCCTGTCACAACCATGTCAATTCCTTTAGAGAGGGCCAAGGAGCGACTCCCATGCTGTTACCCACGGCTCAATGTAAGGTGTGGCTGGAGCTGGAGCTGAAGTCCCTTTCTGGGGATTCAGTGTGACAAAATTGCTGCTGGGCCCTCTCTACTAAGCAACACACATTCAGCAGGGCCTTCTGAGGCAAGGGCTGATCTCTGAGGATTTGCTTTGTTGGAAAGAAACATGCATATGCACATATAGAAGTGAAAGCCACAGCCTTCCAAAATCAGTGGGTGTCCTCCCACTCTTTCCATGAAGTTTTAGAGCTGTTTCAATATCTTGCTAACTTGTTTTGAGAAAACATGCATGCAAACATCATAATTTCTGCCCTGGGATTTGCAAATGCATTCTTCCGCTCAATGTGACATTTCTTTCTATAGCACAAATTCCTCAGGTTCCTCCTCTTATATGTTTTCTAGTATTCAGCTCAGAAAGATCTAAAATGAGATAATATTTTTTAGCTTCTACTTTTATGCAAAATATTAAAATAATCATAAAATTAGTTTGAGCTCCAGGAAATCTGCGACTGGTTTTGTCTTCTGACCATCAAAATCTCATCCTGAAGTCTGCATTTTGGCTTCAGAATCCTATGTTCTCTTGAAGGATCTTTGGAGGATGGACAGTGTCATATTTTGATCTAATAAATTCAGCTTTCTAATATATACAGATGAAAAGACTGCATGATAACTTTGTAAGATAGGCAATTATATCCACACAGCCATGCTTTGAGAGAGAGGCAGATGAATTAATAAAGACATGTTCAAAAATTGCCCTAGCTTTTAATATAAAGACCAAGTAGGAGGAAATTGCCAAACAGATCTCTTACTGAATCTTCTGGGTGTGAAATTCTAACATTGTGGTAGATACCGCTGGTTCTTTTTGATGACAACTATTTTCTTCAATATTATATTTGCACAGAACTGTACAACTCAATGATTTATAGAAAGGGAGAATGGACAGAAAGTTGATGTTCAGTTCTGTGCCTTTAAGGCTTCAACTGATCACAGCTGCAGTAGGTAACACAGTGATTTACCTGTGTGAACCTTGTCAGCCCTGTGAATCTTATAATTATTCAAATTAGAAAAGTTTATGGAGTTCACAGAAAAAAAATATCGCATGACAGCCTTGAGTTTTTGTTTTTCTCTTATTTACTGAAAACCCAAATTTTGTAATGACTAGATTCTTCAGCAATGAAATTAAGTGTAAAATATAGTTTGGCAGCTGACTAATGGTTTTGCCATTTGCAAGAAAAGTGGCTCTAGGTAGGAAAAAAATGTGATGTTAATAGTTAATGTTCAGCATGCTCAGCAAACCAATTTGGCTTTCAAGTCTGGCATGGCTGGTTTTATATTATACTGATGGATTTTTTTGCAGCTGGAACCAGTGCTATCGAACGTTTCATTTTTCTGTGTTTCATAAATATATTATGCTTTTCCATTTTCTGTACTGATAAGGAATAGTATGATTATTTTTCATATTTTGAAAATTTACATCTATTTCTTATTAAATTATCAGAGGATAGTTCATGCTTTGTTTTAACACAAAGTCCTTGGAGAAAATGCACATTAGAATGCTCATTTTCCTATATGCATTATATTTTCAAAACAGCAAAATTGTATTCAACATTTCTATGTTTCTGTTGCAATGGAAAAACTGCAGGGATTGGAGCTCTGTTTGGAACCATTTTTTGTGCACCAGGATTTAATAAGCAGTATGTAAGAAATAAAGGACAGAGTGATCCATATGGTGAAACAAGTAGATCTCTTTTGCAGCACTAGGAATAACTCAGCTAGCTTTATTCAAGAAAGACAGGAACTATTTCTGCAAAGTCATTCTTCTATGAGTGCTGTGGCACTTTTCTTGCAGCAAGAGACCTTAGGGTAGACTATTTGGGGGGGATAGGGAGGGGCAAAACTGCTGCTCCTGCAGAAAATCCATGCAGCTCTGCTTTAAGTGCTGCTCCTGCTTGGGAGATGCAATCCCATTTTGCTGTTGATGGGTGTTTCTTTGGTGACAAAGGTGAGGCCTGAGCTATGAAGTCGGCAACCCAGGGCGATCACAGATAAAAAAGGACCGCTGATAAACAGTGAAACCTGTTGAACCAGTACCCCAGGGAAAGTAAGAGATGCTATCATCAATGGTTCCACAGCATGAAAAAAAAAAAGGATCTGAAACTCAGGTTTTGGCGAATAAATATAGACACAAATGCTGTTAAAAAGGGTAAGTCCGTGTTCTCAGACACCTTGAATTAAAAAATTCCTTCTCTGTAGGGCTTTGAGGACATAAATACCATCAATTATTCATTTTTGTACAGGTGGGGGTTTTTTTTCAGATTCTTGGAAAGGGTGGTTTGGCAAGATCTGACAAACTGTCTGCAAAGCCAAACACTGAAAACTAAACTTTCAAAGGAAAACATTTCAATGAAGGACATGCAAGTTTTGACACTCAGTCAAAAAGTTGGAGAGTAGACAGCATTTTATACCCTACCTAAGTCAAAATCCAAAGAAAAAGCCCTGTTCAGGAATTTGACTAGCTCTGAGACCTCCTTCTAAAGCCATCAGGCCCCATATAATATGTACCTGTCATTTTACTAAAAGTACTGGAGTGCACTGATCCTTGTCATGACCCAAACATTTACCATGGTAGAGAAAAATCTGAGTTCGGTTCTCTGTTATCCTAAAAATTTCTCCTGCTCAGAGCACTAGGATATGAGGAAGAGAGATCATATCTGCTGAAACTATGAGTGTAACAGAGAGCACAGCTCTGCAAGCTTGTGTGTAAGGGCAAGAGTGGAAAAAAGAGGTCCTGGCTTCCTAGTCCATCTGCACAAATTTAATCTGCAAGAATTGACTGGACAAAACATCATCTCTATTTAATTTTTTAATCACAGAATTACAGAATATGACAAGTTGGAAGGGACTGACAAGGATCATCAAAATCCAGCCCCTGGCCTTGCACAGAACCATCCCCAAGAGTCACACCGTATGTCCAAGGATATTGTCCAAACACTTCTGGAACTCTGTCAGGCTGGTGCTGTGACCACTTCCCCAGGCAGCCTGTTCCAGTGCCCAAACACCCTCTGGGTGAAGAACCTTTTCCTAATGTCCAGCCTAAACCTCCCCTGGCACAACTTCAGGCAATTCCCTCGGGTCCTGTCACTGGTTACCACAGAGCAGAGATCAGCGCCTGCCCCTCCTGTTCCCCTCACGAGGAAGTTGCAGACTGCAATGATGTCTCCGCTCAGTCTCCTCCAGGCTGAACAGACCAAGTGACCTTAGCTGCTCCTCACACAGCTTCCCCTCAAGGCCCTTCACCATCTTTGTTGCCCTCCTTTGGACACTCTCCAATAGTTGAATGTCTGTTTTATATTGTAGCACCCAGAACTGCCCCCAGCACTCAAGTTGAGGCTGTTCCAGTGCAGAGCAGAGCAGGACAATCCCCTCTCTTGCCCAGCTGCCGATGCTGTGCCTGATGCCCCCCAGGACACCCCAGGCTGGCCCTCCTGGCTGCCAGGGCACTGCTGACTTCAATTCACTTTAATTCCCTTAATGGGGTAGACCAGTAGATGGGGAAGATAGTGAAAGACACCAAGAAAGCTAGACTTATTTTGAAAAGTGGATTGTGAAGAACCCCGTGAGGTTTGACAGTGGAAGTTAATACTTCCCTGATTTGCAGGGTTAGGATTCATATCTCTGGAGAGAGCTGGCACGTGGGTGAAGCTGAGCCTTTCTGTCTCTGCTTACCTGTGAGCCTGCTAGCCCTGCTCCTGAAACAAAGATGCTAGATTTTTGTTGTTGTTTTTCCTCCTCTTGTAATGGAGACCAGGTATTAGACTGGGCTGCTTGTTTAGATGCTCAGTTTAAACACCCAGTCATTAACTGATTTCTTCAGAGGAAGAAATCCAGTAATATTAAAAGCTATGCATTTTAAATAATGACTCAAACATGACATTCTTAATTTCTGTGAGAGCCATTATTCAATGCATTTAAGGTGAAAGAAAATGTCACTTTCACAACTAATCTGAAAAGTAAGTCAAGTGACAAAAAAATCAAAAAGAACAATTTTTTTTTTTTTTTTTTTTTCCCCCCCTCAGGATACTTGATAATAGCATCCTATGAGGGATATACAATGATTTGCAATAATGATCCAGGGGTCTCTTTTATGCTTATTCCATACCTGAGTAGGACCACAGAAATTAATGGATCTAACCAACAGGAGTATAGGTTCAGGCACCTGATCAGCAGTATTTACTTCCCCTGTTTTTGGAGTGTACAAGATTTTGGATGGGGTGGGGTGTAGAGAGGGGAAAAATACTGCAGGAGAAAATACCATAGGACTGGGAAGGTCATCTAAATAAATCATAACTAATGAGGTATCTGCTATTAAAAATAAATCATCATCACTTTACCACTATCCAATTTCCCATTAAGTTATTTTCTAGATACGACATCAGGTCTAATCTTTTCCTATAAGCATTGATGCTTTATTATTTAAAATGTGAGCACTGGAAGAATGAAAATGTTCGATGTATACTAGTAATCAGACTCAGTAATCACACTGCTTGAAAAGACGTTCTTCTTGGTGTGTTGCCATTCCTGCTGGCGTTTATGATACACAAAATATAAACCAAACAGTTAACTTCTACCTGCACACTTTTGACAAGGTAGTGAATTCTTCACATAAGTAAATATTGGTTGACTTTTTAAAAACTTGTATACACTGTTAGTAGAAGAAAAAATACCATAACAAAGACTGTCAATCCAAGAATTTCTTTGCAATCTAACAATTCTATCCTAATTAAAATGTCTCCTGGGAGGGAGTAATTTTCCCTCAAAACACTGCTCAGATGTGCTGGATGACATTATCTTGTTAGTAATAATTTAAGAAAATACTGTCAATATCACTGTCTTACCAGTTAATCTACTTTGCTTGTTCCCTTGTGTCCTTATTGTAGGTTTCTTATTTCATTTGGAGTTACAATTCACTGAGCTATAACAAAGAGTTATATAAAATGTACTAATTCAGTTTTATCAGTTGCTGGTGTTTGTATAACCACTACATTAGTGGTTCCCTTTCTCAGTGGCAGAGTAGGCTCACTTACAAAAAGGGTTCCTCCAAATTTAACCAGGCAAAACATAGGGCAGGATTTGGCCCATCATATAATTAGGTTGTACCTTTATAGTTAAGAGTGCCATTGTTAACATGTGGCAGTTGCAGCAACACTGAGGAAAGGGCATTGCTTGATTAATTGTCCCAGAACTGTCATATTAGATGGATGGCTGAGGGAGTGCTTCTGTCAGGACTCCCCGGCACTCCCTCTCTGAAATTACTGGTTTCTAAAGCCAGCCTTGGGCAGCATGAAACTGTATGCACAATAGATCATCCAGGTATAAGGAAACCCAGTGGGACTGGTACAGGCCAGGAATTATGTTACAGTTTAGCTGAGACTGGTTTCCATTGCCTCATAAACCTGCAGCTTCAGCAGTGCCTGAATTTTCCATCTCAGGGGAAATGAATTTGCATCGTACCTTACCCACAAAAGGTGATAACCCTCCTGAGCAAATAGCTTTTGCCACTTCAGTGTAGCTGCTCACAAATGGGGCTGCTAAACCTTGCCATACCCCTCTGGTCTGATTCGCAGTTGATTGTGACCTTTTAAGACCTTTTTAAATAGTCCTCAAGCCCATAGTCATCAGCCATCTGTACTTTAATCCCCAGGCACAGTTCAGCCCAGTGAACTTCCAGGGATGAAGCTGACTGCTTAATTTCTTCTCTGTTTGTCTTACATCTTGTTCAGCATCTAAAATCACATCACAGCTTTAAGCTCATGAAAGCACAAGAAATTTGCCAGCTGCAGTCCCACCCTTTATTTTCCCTGCATTCTTATTTTCTGCAATTTCTCCACAGCATACAAAACACAAGCAACATGCCCATCATTTTCCAGAATACTTTGCTTGACACAGCATGGGGAAACTTTGAGTATACTTTGGTATACTGCACTTTCAAAACACACGAGGCAATGTTGGAAACTTTGGTGTGGGCTCAATTCATGTCACGTGGACTGGTGAGAAATGACCTCTTAGTTGGGGCTAAATGTCAGTGAAGACTAAAATTCACTCAGTTAATTTCTGCAGTCCTGTTCTAATGAGGCTGGGGCTTCCCCTTTGACATTCCTGATTTCCATTTGCTCAGGTTCAAAGATGAAATCTACATTACTGAGAATGTTTATGCTGTCATTTGCAAGAAGCACGTACTTCATTGCATTGATAAGTCAACATGAAACTCTTGTATGCAGTCTGTCAGCAAATTGCCTGGGAGAAGGATAGGCTATTCTACATGAAAAGCAATTGTTACTCTGTAGCTTTAAGAGCCTTAAAGTGTGAGCATTATTTAGTTCTTTAAAGAAGTTATTGAAAATCCTACCATTAGCATCCTGGACCAGAAGAAATTAAAACTTTAAATTAAATAAAAGGACAGAAATTTATTCTGAACAAAGAACTAGGTCCAGACCTTCAGAAGACTGAGAAAGACATTTCAGAAGAGAAGCAAACTCCTCTTTCTTACAAAGTCAGCTTCTACTCACTCTCAGTGGCAGATTAGGACAAGGCTGCCTTAAGGTAGATAATCACAATGCTGTGTTTTCAAAGGTATCTTCTACTCATAAATGCTTATGTTGAGAGGTACCCAGTGACTCGAAGTGAGAAGCTCTGCTTTTCTTGGCTCAGGGCGCACTGAATAATTTCTTGCCTGCATTGTACAAAATTCCTTCCCAAAACAGGCTGTTCCCTTGGAACTAGTGACATGGAGTTCATCAGGAGATGGAAATCAGGACGCTTGCCAATTTTCTTATTTGAACAATAGCTTTCACCATAAATGAAGACAAGAGTGAGTATATTACAATTTCTCAAAAATTTCTAAAGCTTGTGTTCAGAAAAGTCAACATATTTCAGTTTGGGATGAGTCAGTGTTAATATGAATTTATCTGAGCTACTCAGGTGTCTTTAGGAAGCTGTGCTTCAAATGCTGAATAGTTCTGTTCACTCAGGCTTCCTAGTTGGACAGTGTTTTATATATTCTAGGTTGGGCCATGGTTTTAGTGCAATGCACAGCCTCAGGGGAGACCATGTGCTGCCATGGGCCAGGTAGTCCCATAGCTCAACCTAGATCATATGAGGCATCCTTGGTGTCACTGTCTTGGTTTAACCAGCAAAAAGCAAATGAGTGGATTAGGTTTTCAGAGGAGGTAGAACAAATCTTTTCAGAACATATTACAAATATGGGAAAAATACTATGTTGAGAGAGAAAAAACAAAAGAGGTTTAACTGATCTGTTATTGAAACCCAAGTGCAAAGCAGCAACTGAAGTTGCTGGGAAAACTTCTACATGTTCAGAAGACACCTAGCATATCCCTGCAGGGTCCATCACTGTTTTACATGAACTGGGTGGCAAGGATGAGGATTGACCCTCTACTTCCTACCTCTTTAGCTGCTGATTTGAACTGTATGAATGGAAGTTTAGTCTTGTGTAAAGCAACACTAGTGGTGCTTCAAGGCCGCAGGTTATTCAATGAGCCTGGTATGTCAGTGGGAAAATAAATCAGTTTCTGTAAACCTGGAAAAATAAAACACTTAGAAAATCTCTCCGTAAAATTTGGAAGATGACCCACTAAGTTTGATTTGCTTGTTTTGTGGTGCTCCCAGAGGCTTTGTTTTGTTTAGAGTTTGGTATTAAGTACTCTAATTGTGACTGTAGATGGGGGCCTTTTTAATTTGCATAATCTTCTCATGGGACTACAGCTGCTAATTTGGTGATTAATTATCCATATTACACACTGTTTATTTGACCATGTCTAGATTAATTTCTCTTTCCAAGCAAATCACATTCAGATATGAATTTGCATATCTTGATTACATTTTAATGCTGTGGCTATCATTGTTTCTTCCCTGGGTACCTCATGAGTTAGAGCAGAGTGCTCAAGCAGGGAATGATGGAATGCCTTAAATGACATTGTGTATCACTGGACAGACCATGCACATAACTCCACGTTAATGGAAGAATTGTTCCTTTTACTATCAGGAGGTTATGACAGCTAGACTGCAGATCCTTTGCTAGTTTTGGGGCATTATTTCTCAAGGTGATACGAAGAAAATAGATCATGTATATTTAAAAATTTTAAAGATACTGATGTTCATAGATTTTCATCTACACTTGAGATTTTCCAAGTTTTTCCACCTTTATAGCAAGATTAAACAGATGTAAAGCTTCTCTCTAGTTCAACCGTACCATCACTGGTATAGTATACGTATTTTGAGAACAAGGTTCAGCATGCAACATGGAAAACAGTTGAATATATTCCAACAAAAAACAGAAAACAAATTTGTTCCTGACATGATTTTCTGAGACAAATTTTTGCATGAATTGCATTCTAGCACAGCTAGAATCCGTGCAAACAACAGGAAAAATTATTTGCTTATTCACAAAAAACTTGCCAAGGGTCACTCTAGTATTCCATCAGACAGCAAGGAAATTCTCTTTATAAGGCAAGCTGCTTACCCTGTATAACTACATTTGCAATTTTTTGTGTCTCTTTTATTTACTTTTACAGCACATGCACTACAGAGGCACTACAGCTAGGTATAGTCTTAAAAATAGAATAATATTTATTGTATAAAGCACAATTTTTTATAGTTCTCGTGATTAAAAAGACTGTTCTCCTATGTACATTTGTCTATTTCATCATAGCAATGATCTGTACACAATATAAATTACTAAATGCAGTACACCACTGTTGTAATGGTAATTAGTTCCATCATTCTTCACCAGAAAATTAAGGCAAAAAAATACACTGAGATCTCCAAACTTATGGTTACACAGAGGATCACATGGTAAAGGAGAGGAATGTTAAATATATTAACTCTTAGGAATTCATTAACACTAATTCTATTTTATCTCTTCTAAGCTCTTCTCCAACACTACTTATATTCAGGAAAACAAAGATAGCAAGTAAAACTGTAACTGTTAAAACTTGATAAACCAAACATATTCCCCCATCTTTTGGAGGAGAGTTATTTGTGTCTTTTATCACCTTATGAAAGTCAATGACTCCTATCCACAGAACATTTCAAGAAGTATGTCAAAATATTGGGAGCCTGACCCTAAAAACACATCCCTGTTAAAATCAATTTGATTATTCATATGAGTGAAGTTCTTCACATGTGTTAGTAGTTGCTGTAGCAGACCCTTGACCTTTGGCTTTACGGGAAGACAACACAGTTGTCATGATTTCACAATATAAATAGACACTATTAAAAGACCCAAAGTAACAACATAGGCTTACTGGGATTAAAAACAAAGCATCATAAATGTTTATGGGTATCACAAATAAAGGGCAAATTCAAGTTCATGTGAGCTCTGCACATTTTTTGTTTGAAGTCCAAGTTCATGGGCTACAGCTCTCCTCAAGAAATGCCTGCCAACACTTGTACGCATATTCCCGTATCAGTTTGATCCTCTTTTTAAAAACAAAACAAAACTGTTTTGTTGCACAAAGAAGATGAAAAACAAATTAAACCAGAATTAATACTCCCTAGGAAATGAAAACCAGCTTTGGAAATTGCAAACAAACTTCTAGTCGTTATATTTTATGTTATAAGACTTTCAAAAGCCAAAGTAACGTTTAAAAAAGGAATGGGTGGGAGACTACATCATGAAGCCCCCAAACACAATAAACAAAGCTGCTGGCAAACTTGATGCCTTTCTCTTTCCAAAACAGTGTTCTTTGTATTATTGTCCTCAGTGAGGCATGAAGGGTTTGGATTAAGTTCTTGCCACATTGAAACCAATGTTAAAAACTACTAATTTTCAGCCAAAATGTCATCCTTTGTATTAAATTAACAGAAAGAAGGGGGAAGAAAAGATGACCGAACAGGCCCATAGCACGGGAAGCAAAACAGGCTGTGGGCTGCAGCCAGCAGCTGGGGATGCTCTCCTGGCCCCCAGGCCTGACCCTGCTGAGCAGTGGGTCAGCCTGGTCCCCGCTGCTGCTGCTGGCATGGCTCAGAGCCTTGCACAACCACGGCAGCTGCTCCAACCCTGCCCGGCGTCAGCGCTCCAGCCAGCAGCAGGCTGCCTTGGCAAGTGTGCTTTGCCAGCTGAGGAGGAACAAACAGGGAGGAGGACCCTAATAAAGAGCTTTACTGAACTTGGAAACACTTGGGGAATTGTGCTAGAGGAGGCTCTGAATCTTGTCAGCTTGCGGCAGTCTCCCTCAAGCTCGCACATGCACTTGGGCTGGGCCTGGCCATGGGGTGCACAATGTCAGTGATGCAGTAATGGTCTATGCTGCTATCAAACCTATTCCCCCTAGCTGAGAAGAAGCTTCCCAGAGGAATCTTACTCACATTCTTTCCCTACCTGTAAAACACTGAGAGGGAGTTGCAACGACTGCATTCACTGTGATCTCACACTACTTTAAAAACAAACAGGTCAGAGAGGTACTCAGATAACTGTTTTTCTGTCTGACTTCAAGACAAGAGATGAGTTTTACTCCCCTTCCAGGTGTAGCTCCAGATGACCTGGCATCTTGAATTTGACCAAGCTATTCTTTTGTGACAAAACTAGGAGGGAGTTCAGTAAGAAGACAATGAAGGAAAAGATCCATGGTTAAGGGGAAAAGTTGAAGAGGAAAAAAATTCCCAAGAAAAACAAACCACTCTACCAAACAATTCAAATGTTTGTTTGAGAAATCCTGCATGGAGTCAATGAATATTGCTCTTTCTGGTGTTATAAATTGGGTGTATATTTATTACTTGGATGTGGTCCTTAGCACTATGTGCCTTCTGATAACAAAAAAGGAATATTATAGAAATTACTGTACATGGAACAAATTAGGAATGTTTTCTCAAATGCCCTGGAGTTTTTCTTTGGCTCTCATGGACTAGGTTGGAAGTACTCCTACTGTATTTTTAAGACAGGCAGTAAGTGCATCTACCTCTAGTACAAATACAAGGGTGCTAACTACTGCTATTCACAAATCGGCATGATGATAAGCATTAAAAGTCAAAGGCACTTCAATGAAATTCTGTCAAAATTGTATAATGCAATCTTGTGGTATTTTTTCTCTTTATATTTTGTATATTTTACTTAGAAAAAATATTTCTCTATACAACTGTTCTGATTATACTACAATACAACATATGAAATCTTGTATTTTTCTCAGCCCACTTCTAGAAAAATTTTGATAGACATGTTTAAAATCTTCAGATTTATGTAAATGTTAATGTTTGTTGTATGAGGAAGACCAGTTTTGGGTGGTAGCTTCTATCAATTGCATCTGTCCTCAACCTTTTTGTATGTTGTGGGTTCTTTCACTTTTTAAAGCAATAGGTCTATGTCTAATAAAGTGTTCCTTTGAACTGGCACATATCCTTATAACCCTTGTGAGTAGTTATGTCTCGTGTATAAGTTCAGACGTATTTCAGCAATTTTCTCATGGCAAGTGGCTCTGCTAAGGAATGGGAAATGTATAAAAACACGTGTATGCCATCCTGTGTTAGAGTTCAGTGTGTTGGAATCCACTGACATTTGATATGAATTAACATTTAGAACAGTTACTCACAAACGGAAAATCACAGAATCCCAGAAAGGGTAAGGTTGGAAGGGACCACAGTGGGTCATCTTGTCCAACCTCCCTCAAGCAGGGTCATCCTAGAGCAAAACTGTGTGTCCAGACACTTCTTTAATAGCTCCAGTGAGGGAGACTCAACAACCTCCCTGGGTGATCTGTCCCAGTGCCTGGTCACCTGCACAGTAAAGAAGTTCTTCCTCATGTTCAGGTGGAACTTCCTGTGCCTCAGTTTCTGCCCATTGCTTCTTGTCCTATTGCTTGGCACCACTGAGCAGAGCCCGGTCCATGCTCTGGGCAGCCCCCACTTCAGGTGCCTACAGACACTGACAATGTCCCCTTTCAGTATCTCTTCTCGAGACTGAACTGGCCCAGCTCCCTCAATCTTACCTTATAAGAGAGAAGCTCCAGTCCCTTTGTCACCCTCTGCTGGACCCTCTCCAGGAGCTCCATGTCTCTCTCTTGTCCTGAGGAGCCCAGAACTGGACACAGCACTCCAGATGTGCCTCACCAGGGCTAAGCAGAGGGGCAGGATCACCTCTCTTGACCTGTTGGCAATGCTCTTCCTGGTGTACCCCAGGATCTCATTGGCCTTTTTGGCCACAAGGGCACTGGTGGCTCATGGACAGCTTGTTGTCCACTAGGAAACCCAGGCATTTTAATTTCTGAGTCATATTCCCAATAAGAGGAAGATACTACATATTTTAATTACATTTGCATATTATCTATTGGATTAAAATATACAGTTATTTTATACTAGCAAAACTTTTTTTTTAATGTCTAATATTTATGACTTGCATTCCTAAAAATCAAGTTAGTCATTACTAAGAATGTGTTTACAGGATATTTTTATACAAAATTACAAAAGCAAACAAAGCTGGTTGGATGGTAAAAGTAAATAAATATAGATTCTAATGAATAACAGCAACACGGTTGTTTTATGTCTGCACTTGGGACAATGCTGCTATTAAAAACAAAACTCTGGGAGATTTATGGAGAACAGCCCTTCAGAAAAAAATGTCAGAGGAGCTAAAACTGAGTACATGAGTTGTTCACCACAGTAGATTAAAAGGAATATCTGCCTAAGAGTTGATAAGTGCCTGTAGGATTATTCAGCATCCTTCTTCATCTCTCTCTTAATCAGAGTGAAATTAAATCTTCTGTTAATCAATATAAGACCCCACTGGATCCTGAGCTATCAGCTGAGTAGTGGACATGACCTGACAAGCCTTCCTAGGGAAGAAATATTCCCTGGACTCTGCAACCAAACTCCTATCAACCAAACCAGGGTCAGAGTTGCACATGGTGCAGTCTCTTCTGCCTTCCTTTTCTCTTTCTTCTGATTGAGGTGATGTTGAGCAACACTATGACTTCACCACTGATGATGGGAGCTGTGAGATGTATGTGTAACAAGCCTTTCTTTCTGACATCTTCTTAGCTCTTCTTTCTGATTTACTAAGTCACTTACCTGCAGAGAAGTGCTGTACACTGAGATATAAAAGTGTATACATGTGTTAATTTAGAAACCTACCTTTAAATTTACCTTTCCTTGAAAGCCAGCTCTTGGGTAACCTGCCATGGTCCATCAGCCTGATGGACTTACCCACGCAGGAAGAGAGCTCTTGGTCAAGTGGGAGAGGCCAGGCTGCATGGGGTGAAAGCCTTTCCCTCTCCCCTGCCTTTGCTGCTGGCTCCTGGAGAGCTGCCATGGGGACCAAAACCCAGGAGCCTGGGCAGAGCACTGGCTGGTGCTCCAGGAGAGGCCAAGCTGCTCTCTTCAGAGTGGAATCTGGATGCCTTAGGCAGGGCTCTTCTGGCACCCACCTGGCTGTGGAGGAGATCAGCTGGGGCCAACCACCCAGAAGACTCAGAGTGCCCTGGGCAGCCCTGACACAGTAGGTCTCGGGATTCTACTACAATGAAAATAAGGAGACTTTTTAATCCCGTCTCCCCCTTCCACCAAACCTGATAGTCTGGAGACAGCTTGGGAGCTGTAGCAAGCAGGTGATGAACTGTAGCTAATTGCTCTATACCTTTTAAATCCACACTTGCCTGTCCCCAGGCAAAGCTCCTGTGTTATCCTCCCACAAACAGTCCTGCCTTAGAAATACTGAAGGTGGAGGAGCAGTGCGTGAAGGTTTTTAAAAGCCGGCTGATAACCTGTGGGCCACAACCATGAAGACATGGTGCCTCCCACTGCTACAGGAATTTCCATATTAATTTTGTCAAAAGTTTCATCTATCTGTCAAAGCTACTGACATGTTTCCCCCGAACTGTTGCTCCACCAAATTAGTAAATGTTTCTGCATAAGTATTCTGATCCTGATTCAGCGAGTAATTAACCAGCTACCTCAAGGTCTTCTAAATCAAGAACTTTGTGCGGATGGAAGAGCATTGTAAGTGCCTGAGTTAATTTTAACCTACTGTACACATCTGCATGTCTTTCATACTTTCACAAGCTTAAAAGATATTAGATGTACCTTCTTGAGGAAGGGAAATATGTGTTCATACGTAGTAATGGTCCACCCTGATACATCCTGAATGACCCTCATGGTTTGTAAATTACATATAATCAGTGAAACTGGCTCTGATGTAAGAGATCCCTTGTTCAAAGGTGCCAAATATTGGCCTTGGACATACACAGTAGCAGTGCAAGGAAAATGGAATACTAGAATTTTGGAATAAATAAACAACAAGCACCATAACAGAAGAGGTCAACAAAAATTGAGAAAAGACAGAAAATTATTTTAAGTATGGAAATTGAATTATTGTATGAACCATGTTAGAAGATAAATTTGTTTTAGATAAGTAAATATCCTTTCTGTCACATTCCCTGAAGTATACAAATACTGAATAATGTAGCTGGTATGTTGTTCCTATAAATTTGTCTAGAACAATGCTGTACTTCCAAATAGGGACAGCCTGACCTCTTTAATGAAAGAGATCACTGTACTAACACAGAGAGATCACTTACTTGGCAAGGCAGGCATAGTTTTCATTATACCTACCTCCAAAGTGACAGGGGTTTAAATGCTGAGTGCATTAGAGTCATGTTTTGGTCAGAGGATTCAGAGCTGCCTTTGGTGCTTCCTTAAGTTGTCTGAGCAATGTGTGCCAGGCATGAGAGCATGGGTTATGTTGTTCACTATGTTCTATTTAATGCAGTGAATGCCAGAAGCTAGGCTGGTCAAAAAACCAGGACTGTTTTTTTTTTTTTCTGTGTAAGTATTTATTTTTTTATATATAATTTGGAATTAATCTCTAACGTAATGTTTTATTTTTAATCTCTAACGTCATGTTTTATTTTTTTAGTCCTTTCCACTTCCTATTTGACATTTCAAAATTTTAATTTAATTGGAATCTGAAACAATATTAAGAAAATTCTCTTCAAAATGGTCTTTGGAAACATTTGTTTTCATGGAGCAGTAAATAGGAACCACCTTTATACCTTTCTAATAATTAACATTCCTTGCTGGGTGAATTGATGTGAGTAAAATGCTTTTGTTAGAGTCAAGGCAGCCCCCTCCAAATGCATAAGTAATGTTCCACGGGAAGTTTACCTGTCTGTCCTCTGTCATGTTAGCTGACAGATTCAGGTGTCAAGAATCTGGATTGTTTAGATAGTATTAAATCAAACAACTTGTGGACAAATCCAAAATACACTGATTAACGAAATAATATATTTAAATAAAAAATCGATTTGTAACAGTCACACATGAAGTCTGATCATAGAAGGGGTGATGCTATTTCCCTGCAAAGCACCTGGAGCCTAATCTTATTTTAAACTACAGATGGGTCTCATAGTATCCTGCTATATCATATAAATTGAATTTCTTATCCTTTTTGCATGTGGTCATGGAAGGTGTGTAGGGAGGAGAGTAACAGGTGGAAGGGCACTGTTGTAAGACAATCTTCTTCAGACAACTTTAGTATTCAATTTAGAAGGTCCCAGAATAAAAAAAGGTGGAGCCAGTATTTAATTACTGTGACTAAAATTATGTATTTCATCAGCTGTAAACAAAATCACATTTCTTATGATGAAATACGATGCAAACACTTACTTTTAATTTTGAGAATGCCAGAAAATTAGAATCCTGTTACTTTCTCATTAATTGATTCAGAATGTTTCTTGTTGAGTAATTTTATGTTTCGTGAGAGTCCATTCACTCAATTTGTTATCCATTCTCTTTTCATAGAAACCATAATGCTCTCAGGTGAAAATTTAAACCATGTTTCATAAAATATAGGTCTTTAGAGAATTAAGTTATATTTCCAAGATTTATGAACACCATTTAGAACAATGCAGTTTCAAAGAATTGAGACTGATTTATGTGTTTCAAAGAGAAAAAGATGTTCCAGTGAATTTTTACTTTTGCCTATCTGCAAGAACCAGAAAAGTAATCAGAATAGTCTAATAAGAACTGGTATAAGACATAGTTTATACAGACAATATCTCTGTAAGTCTGTATGGCAGCCTGAAATACATCACATACCTACACAGTACCCATCCTGTGCCTTGCTTCTGGCAGTTATCAGGAAATTATCATTAGCTAGTGATTAATTAAGGGAGGTACACCTGAAGTTGTTAGGACCTGTGGGCATTGGCAGGAATCGTGTTTACTTTTTGCATATTTCATCTTGTCAAACTGCATTAGGACCCAAGTTGTCATAGTGGCTTATCCTTTATGACAGTTGACAGGACCACACTGTGACGCAATGAACATGGAACAGTGTCACACAATATACCAAACATGGCAGCAAAGATGGACTTTGGGAAAACTAAAACAAACGTGCTTCTTGAAAAATGTATGTGGAAACACACTGTGTTCAGTAATTTGCATTAAACAGAAACACATCATCTTCCTCAATATCTCCCAGGCTACTCAAAGGGATGCTGTCCTGCTCTTGCAAACTCACAACTGTATCTTGCCTCCCATGACTGGGCAGGGAACAGGAAGAGATGTAATTCTCACAAATTTTGGCAAGGAATGCGAATCCACCTAACCTTAAGCTGCTCAGTTATCATGCAATTCCCTTTGCCTTGTACATAATTTGATCTTGCTAGTATATAAAAGCTGATGCAATATGCAAGATCTACCTTACCTTGTTACTAAGGCGTGCAGTGATCTAACTGCTCCATATCTGTTCTTGGTCCACCCCAGGTGTCCCTGCAGAGTACTCAGGCACCCATCTGCACTCCCTCTTGTCAAATTCCATTCCATACAAGGAAAACTGCTTGATGTGCATAATTTTTCATTGTGATACTTGTGATTACTATTGTTTACAGGTGATGAAACAGATAGTTTTATTCACAGTAATTAAATATGAGCTCAATCCTTTTTCTGGGAGCCATTAAGCTGAATCCTAAAGCTGTTTAAAAGAGGTCATCTCACAGCAGTGCCTGTTTCAGCATCTAACAGAATTTGTCGCAGTTAAGGCTGAGCTTTTCAGAAGTGGATTAACTTCATGCTTGCCCTGTACCGTCCTTACATGTGGATGCATTACTCCTTTCAGACCTGCTGAGCTGCAATCTCGTGCTGCAAGGAGGAAGGACTTGTGGACCCTGTCCTTGCTCCTTTCTCCAACCGCAGCATGAAGAGCTGTAAGCCCATACCCTGAGCTTTGACTTTCTGGGGACAGCAGATGCAATACGATCCCCTTTTCCTCTCCTGTCAGACAACACACTCTGCTACACCGTGCCTACAATGTGCTAACCCTAGCTGAGAAATCTTCCTCCAGGAGATCAATTTTTGCAAATGGAATCATCCTGTGGCAGATGAAAATGATATCTGCAAAACAGCATCCCACACCCATTGGTAAAGGATCCTCTTACATGTGTGAATTCATTATCTCTGTAAGGGCAATACAGAATTGAGTCATGACATAATCCAAGGTTATCTTGAAGGATGAGATGGAGCTGCCAGGCATAATTCATTGATTGATGAAGATAGAATGTCGACAAATGAATATATGATCTGCTCAAATTAAAAGAAAATTCAATTCACAGGCTGAAACAGCATTTAGATAGCATTAAGTATGAGATAGAAACCAACAAGTTAGAGAAGTCACAGATAGGACACACTTCTCACTGCTGAATTTACTGTCTTTTGTAAGTTTATTCTACAGATGTAATTATTTTATGTTCTCATTTTTTCATTTGTGATACAATGTTTTAAAAACGTCTTTTTTAACATACACTCTACAAAAACATTCATTCTTATAAACACAACACATTGCATTTAACATACTCCTGAATCATACGACATGTACCTGTGGATGATTTGTCCATCTATTATTAATATTTTGGTATGAACTCATTACAGAAAACAAGAAAAAATAAGGAAGGCCTTTTGCAGAATATGACTCTGCATAATATTTTGGTAACCAAGTATGCTTATTTCCTTATTTCCTTTGTATATACATAGATCATACAATCACTCTACCAGTCTACTCACAGAAACAGTGTTTCGATTTCAGAGAGCCCATTATAATTGAATCATCGAATCATAGAATCACGGAATCATAGAATCATAAAGTGGCCTGGGTCAGAAGGGAGACTAAAAATCTACTTCTTCTAATCCTCCTCCTGTGGGCAGGGACACTTTTCTCTAGACCAGTTTGCTCAGAGCCTCATCAAACCTGGCCTTGAACACTTCCTGAGATGTGGCATCCATAGCTTTTCTGGGCAACCTATTCCAATGCCTCACCTGACTTTTGTTGCCCATGGACGCTGCTTTGGTGTATTGACTTGGTCCCTTTCTCTGTTTTTTTAAAATATTTGTTGTCATGCAATAACATTACCAGACACAGGGGCAAGGACAAGACTCTGGGCTTGTCTCTACAACCAGTTCTGAGACTCCTGTTGGACAGAAGGGTAGAATTCCCAGCAATATAAAGACATTTCACACCAGAATTCCAGTAACTGAAGTTTCAATATACAATGGGATGTATATATTATTTATTGCGTTTTTACCGTGAAAAATTGCACCTCATTTTCCCAGTTTTTATCCCTTGGACTTCTGCTGAATGTAAACTGCATTAGAAATCCAGTTGCCTTTAAATGAGGTCACAGATATCCCATCTTACACCTTGGAAGACTTCATAGGTCAAGGAAGAAGGTCCTCACCCAAGTCAGTTATTCCTGTGCATGTTAAATAAAGTGTGGCCATTCAGAGAAGACAATACTGGAAGAAATATCTGACACCTTTGAATACATATTTGCCACTGATGAAGCAACTGAAGTAGGAGATTTGAGGGTTTTTTTGGTAGCCATCTGGACATTTGTTTCCCTGTTTCAATTCAAAATTTCCTAGCTCTCAAAGAAACAAGTCCTTGACTGTATACATATATCTCCAAATTATTCTATGTTGATTAAATGCATTTTATGATTGAAAAATGTAGCTATTGTATAATAATAATTATTATTAATACTATTATTATCACTACTTTTTTTGTATATCCTTATAAAAGTGTCTACGGATTTAATTTTGGCAAAGAAGTGGATGCCTCTAAGTGTGTATGTACATTATACTAACAACCTTTCTGTCTGCTCTGAGTTTAGCAGCATTTTCACTTTGAAGGAACAACTCTAACACTATCATGAATAATAATATCAGTAATAATAAAACTTAAAATCTTTTTGTTTACTCCACCGTATAAATCAGAAAACTCAAATTGCAACTGGAGCACAAGACACTTGAGGCTGACATATTTCTTGACAGAGTTAAGGTCCTCTTAAAGGGCATTCAAATTCATTCCCTTAAGGATTTAGACACAACTTGAAAAATATTCCAAAACAATATTGACCTACATAGTACTTTATTTTAAGGGATTTATTCTGAATCTGCTTTTTGTGTTGCTTCATATGAAAAATGTGTTAATGCACTGAAATTGCTGCATAGCTGCAGGAAAGATGCACTCAAACCTAAAGGTGACATTGAGAAGTACAACAAAAAAAAAAAAAAAAAAGGCGGGGGGGGATTTGAAGTGAGAGGCAAAGCTAGAATAGCAAATATCTTGTTCAGAACCTGGTATTTTATGCATGGCCATTAGTTTCACCAGTGTTGATTCAGTGGGAAGACTTTAATTAAGACTGGAACTCCATGACACCAAGTGCCACAAAGCACTGACATGAAAAAAAGCTCCCACCTTAAACAACATCCCATACAGCTAACAAGTAAAAGTAGAGTGGAAGGAAGAAAGGAAGCAAAACCAAGGCAGGACTAGTACATTCCATGTGAATTCCATCTCTTATGGCTGCTGTCCTAGGATTTGACAAATCCATGTATGTCAGCTGTCTCTTTGATTTTGTTTGGTTTTGCCTTGGAAGCCAAAATTGGCAAATTTCAAGACACCCAGCTTACATCTGATAAGAACACTCAGCTATACTTTTTAAAAACTGTGTTAATTTTTCAGAGAGGTGAATCACCCAGCTCCCAACATTTCCAAGTAAGGTAGTCTTCACAGACCTTTCAGAAGGATCACCTTGGTGTTTGTGGTGCTGCTGTAGCAATTACCTGATTTAAAAGAAGGTAGAAAACTTCATATACCGAAATGATCGGTGAAACATGTCCTGGCACAAGTACCTACTTCCAGCTTCATCAAACTGGAGCCACAACACCACAACACTACCACAAAACTTAGTGATGATCTTCCTAGGTTATATTTGGGCCCTGTTGTGAGGTTTGCATAAAATAAATACACATATTGAAAACCTACAGTGCTCAATAAGCCAGCATGAAAAATGAATTGTGGAAAAGGGACACTTGGAGGTATATTTTATCTCATCCAGATGTAGAAGTCCAAAATTGGTCAGATGAATTTCCATTTTACAGCAAGTTCTATCTGCATCTCAAAATCAGTTACTCCTTTTGGAAAACTAGTCCAGACTACCACTCCTGTGAACATTAACCCAAGCTTGCTACCCACTGGGTGACAAGAGAGCCTGAGTCTCCCTTGTGAATCTACTGTAAGGGGATTTAAATCATGCAAGTGCTAATTTAATAATGATCCTATAAATAGATTGTGCATTACTCACTTGAAGCAATTCAGTACAGTACAAATCTAGGTCAGAAGTATCTTAAATGAACTGTACCATTCTTGAAACAGAAACCTTCATTTTTCAGCTAATGAACAGTATGCTGTATGTTAGAGGGTTTTTATAATAATTGGCAAAATACTTACAATTTTCCCCTTTTTAGATACATAATACACACCTTGTGATTGCTGTGAACTAGAAGATCCCTTCTAAGGAGTGAGGGGAAAAATCAGCAGTTTGTTCCAAACTTCTTTTCCAGTTGCATGCTAATTATGTATGTGTCACTGCCTTCACGTATTCACCACAGAGAATAAAGGCAATTAAAAGCTTCTTACGCCAGAGATACTTGCAGCTATAAAGAGGATATTGTGACCAATATGTGGTAATGAGACCTGTGCTATTAACGTGGAGGATTTCAACAAAGCAAAAGGCTCTAAAAATCCATGTATGTTTTGCGTGAGAGGACAAAGAGCCAGAATGACTCAGGATGGTTTGGCTTTTAGGATTTTTTCAGGACAGGATGGGAGTGCTGTCATGGACAGGGGTCTCTGCATCTGCATGTGACTATATGCCACCGGTGGGTAAGGGAGCTACAGGCACCTTTCTGCCCTGCTATTACATGTCTGGCCACTGTGACACATTTTACTGTTCTGGCATCTGTAGAGAACAGAGAATCCCACCTCCCAGTGTGTTCAATGACCCTGTGGAAGTGGGACGCAGAGGAGACACCCTGAGTCTCTGAGTAGGACAGGGCCTTGAGGCACTCCAGAGGAGCCACTGCTGAAGCTTGTACCCTGCATTACAAGGGCATTCTCAAACATGCCCCCCAACACGGGGCAAGGATGGCTTGCTCTTGGTTCACAGGCTGCTGTCTACTCAGAGACCCAGCCTGGAGGGCTTTCCAAGGAACAGATACCTCCTGGCTCTCTTCTGGTTAACCAAGCCATACTATTCAAACGTTATTAATGTTGCAGTCCTGAGAGAAGGTATCAGAGGCACGTGTTCCCCTTTCAGGCACAATGCTTTAACTGTCCTCTTTGTTGGCTTGCCAGATCACTGACTGGGGCACTCACATGAAATATATGAAAAAGGGGCTTAAATCTCCTGGGCAGACAAAAGAGTGTAGGCCTTAGGACATCCATTTGGTGAAAATATGTTCATTAAACAGAGAGTGATTTCACCACACTCTTTAGCTCTGTCTTGAAGGCAAGGGGAATCACAGCTTCATTTTTGGCAAGGAATCCAGTCCACAAAGCTTCAGTTCACCCCAATATCATCTACAGGATGGAAGAGTTGGACGTGGACTTGCCAGGTCCCACACACTGGATTGATTAGATGGATCTAGCCACATTATGGTTGCTTATGGATGCAACTGATCCACCTGCATCCACCTGGAAAAAAAAAAATCCCAGCACTTCAGGCTAACACAAAAGGAAACCCTTTTCAAGACTGCAGTTTTGGGCTGGTGCACATTTTAGATTTGGCTCAAAGTCAACAAGTAACATGTCAACTCCTGATTTGTATCCCATTATAGCCAGCTCCCAGCAACAAAATTCTCACTAGCTTTAGCTAGAAAAGGTTGCAGCTCTCAGTATTGTTGCTTTTTTCAGAGCTGTAGTACCATGGGCGACCTTGCCTTGTAATCTCATACAGGGGAAAAACATATTTATGCTGAGGCACCAATAGTAGAAGTGCCTGCTGGACAGGCCAATATTTTCCAAACCATGCTTGCTTAAAGCATAAATAAATGACAAATAAAATCAACAGATCCCTTTGTTGTGTAAAACTGGAATGGAAAAGAAAGCAGCTCAATTGATCACTGTTATGTTTGTTCTCTCTGGTGTCATTATGCCCGAGGAAAAAAAGAAAAACCCTATCAAAGCCAGAGTTGCATAATGCCTTTCGTGTGATGTTGCTTACAAAGAAAGATATGAATCACTCTTGTTTTTCTACCTGTGAGCTGGACCATTAGCTATAAAACCTTGTAGAACAAATAAATGCCACTTTTGTTTCTGAAAACAATCTAAAATAGAGGTACCATTTATTTTATTGCATGATAAAAGAAGTCAAGAAGGATAAATAAAAAGGAAAGAGGGAGAACATGAATTTGAAGAAACAGTTAGGAAGAAATAATTGATATTCCTGAAAGAGTGCTTTGGCTCATAAAGGATAAAGGTGGCAATGAGCATTTTTCTTTTGTTTATTGGCATAATCCCATGAAAAAGCAAGTACTCAAAATAGTACTGTCCTATCTTTAGAGATGTATTTCATTTTGCCTTCTATGGAAAAGCTGAACAGAAGGGGAGGATCCTGGCTTCTGTCATTGAAGCTGTTTCAGTCAGAGTGAATAAAAAGCACAGCTGCCAGAAAAGATACAAAGTGTAAAGTCCAAACATTCATTTTCTCATTAAAATGGGGCTTTATTGCTAGTGGATGTAAACAGGCTGGGAGATTAATTTCTCCCTGCGCTGAGAAACTAACAATGGAAAACATCATTCTGGTATCAGTCAATACAAATAAAACGAAGATTCAATCTCACCACCACAGAGAATGCAATGGTGCTGGTCCAAAGTTCACTGTGGCCAATTTTGAAAAATTCTTGGTAGAATCCCTAGGAGAAAAGCCACAATTGCAGAGAATTCCTCAGAAAAATAGACTAGTCTCAATGTTTTTAATATCTTTATCTTTCAGATTTGCAGAATTTAAAGTAAAAAATACAGATCGTAGTCAAGGCTTTTTAGAAAAGCCTTTATAACCATAGAAATATGTGATTGATGCAAAATACAAAACCAATAAAACCCCTGCTGCTGTTTAAATGGTCAAATTTGGCCAAACTAGTTTGAGGTTAATATCTGATTTTAGTCTACAATAAGCCCAGCAGGGGTGAGTTTTACATGGTTGTGAAATGAATTGCATGGCTGAACTATTGGCCTTCTCCACAGGGACTAGAAGTCAAGGACTGCTCTTTTCATTGGCCACATGCAGTATGGGACAGAGATGTCTCTGAGTTCTCACATTTAACAACAGCTGCTGGCTAAAAATACAGAATTAGATGCCTGCAGTCATTAAAAAAGGAGAATTAGGTGACTCAGAACAGCAATCCAATCAAACCCACATACGGCACTGCCTAGGGCTAGGAAGTAAGAATAACCCGCCAGGCACACACCTGGGATGTGTGTCTGAAACTGGTCCTTTTCCTTCAGTCTGTTCAGCCTTCATGGAACAGCTCTGTTCAGGGACAGCAGCACACCTTCCCCACATGGGCACCTGGAGTCCTCCTTCAGTGAATTGAGTGCTTTCACTGAGACTTTTCTCTGGCAGTAGCTCACTTCCACTCACAGCTGGGGTGAGGGCTACAACAAATCCACGTGATGACACCACAGTCACAGGACATGCATCCCACACAAACACTGGACAGGTGCAGTTCAGGAGCCAAACCCATTTCTTGTAGTCAAAACTCACTCATATTTTTTCTCAATAAAGACAAAGACAATAACAATCTTACCTTGACAGCCTGAAGCAAATTAGTAAAGTATTACAGTCCTTCATCAACTCCCTCACCTCCACTCACAGGCTAGATTACATTTCTTCCTGCCGTAGTCACCTGGCCATTGCCCTCAGCTTTTCTCTTGCCCTGTATTTTCATCCTTTCCTGCCTAATATTGAACCACAGAGCCTGGTACAGCATCTGTCTTCTCTGATAGATTTACAATTTTGTCCCAGCAGAACAGCACAGTCACAACTCGGCCATGGAGGATCTCACCTGGGGCCAGAATTTCCCTCCTGGAGCTATCCTGTGTATAAAAACCAGTGAGGTGACCCAAACACCACAGCATTTTAATTTAGCTATACATCAAAACATGTCTGAAAGATAAAAATGCAGAAAACCTTGTCATTGCAAGCAACTTGCCTGACCTTTGTGGATTAAATATCTGTATGGAAGCTACTTCAGGAATCCCCAAATAGCTCTTATTTGAGGTCTTGTATAAGAAGGGTAAAGTTTAAGCCACCCCAAAGCACTCTCAGGGTTTGTTGAGTACCACAGATGTCCCCATCGAGGCTGATTGGCCTTAGTTGAAAGAGAAGCTGCTGCTCCCCTCCCGCAACCCAGCTCCCAAGTGATGGCAGCAGCTGGGCTTAGCTAAACAGTTACCAAGCAAAAGTCATCTTCTGGCTCTGCTGTGCAAAAGTTTTTTCTAAATGTTATTTCCACTACTTATTTAATTCTACTAAAAGGCAAAACATTCTCTCGAGAATAATGCTTTGGCTCAGTTGGTCAGTAAGTAAAGTGTTTTGAGTATTGCTGGTCTATTTTAAGTGAGATTTATTATCTAGATTTTTGTTTATTAAACCTGTAGGTTTTTCTTTATTTGTTTATATTTATTTTTTATGGAAAGGGAATGAATGTTCCTATAATTCACAGATTTAAAAATAATTTATACAACACTACTACTTATTTTGAAGCCTACTTCATGGTATATAACAAAGCCTCTTCACTCTTTTGGAAAGTTACAGCAAGAAAATCAGTCTTAGAGGAAGAATGATCTCCAGTGAAGATCAATTTAAAAGCTCTGTGTTGTGAAGTCAGGTTTTTACTTTCTTCAGTTTGATTTAAAGACTTTTAACAGTCTGTTCTCTACATCTTGTATTTATCCTAAATTGTGGGTTTCACTCGATGAAAAATCCCGACATGTACTATCACAATTTTGGATCAGCTTTCTTCACATTCAGATGGAGTAGAGTTCTGGCTAATGAGCTACGTGTTTCTCACCTGGGATAATTTTTCAGCAGTCCACAGGCATCAAAGAAACTGGGGATGAAGGACACTCATCGTGTTTTCACTGACAATGCATTTAAGCAAAACAAAGTATGAAAATGTTTATAGCTTACACAAGACCTTGAATCCAGTTTTTTCCTTTGATAACATTACTAGTCTTAACATAGAAAAAATGCCACCATCCTGAACTTTAACACAGACATTAGACCGATGCTCTAATTAGCTGCTTCATGTGTTGCAGTATTTTATTTTAGGTTTCTCATTTCCTGTTTAGGTTTGGTTAACTTAGCCACATCCTGACGATAGGGGACATAACTCAAATATTCAGAGCAGAAGATATTTATTATGTCTTGGTGGACCAAATTGGCAAACTCAAAGAAAACATTTTACAGGTTTGAGTGCAAGCTGAAGAAATTATCTGCATGTGGGTAGTCTGTCTATTACCCTGTCCCTTCAAGGAAGGGAAGAAGACAGTATATGAAAGGAAGGCACCTCTAAAAGAAGAAAAAAGGGTCCAGAAAGGAGTAAATTATTTGTTTCATATATAATCTCTGTCCATGACCTTTTCCATTTCTCTATGCTTGCTTTATCTTTTGACCATCAAACAGTATCTGGTAATAGTAGCACATTATTATAGTTGTTCAAAAGCACTAATAACTTCAGATATTGTACTTTCTATTGACATTTAGCCAGCAAAGAATGACATAGTCCAAAAGCACTAACACATGGTATTGATAAAAACACTGGAACACATACTGAAAAATCAATCTATTGCTTTAGTGACTGATGCCTTCTTATTTTGCAGTTTTCACTGCCCTCAAATGTGCTAATTACATCAGTTATTGCTTGCTATCTTGAATGGCTTTGTGGCTTCATAAATCATCATCAAACATTAAAAAAGCCTCACCAATACAAAGAATAAGCAATAAAATGCTGTAAGTTCAAACAGAAAACATTAAAGAATGAGAATTTGTCTTGATTTTCCCCACAGTTCCTGCAACAGATGCACATCCTAATGAGGAGCTGAAGAACTGGTAAAACCATTGGCTCTCAGACACTGAAGGCCTCAACAGTAGAAGGAACTGAAATCAGCACCACCAGAATTGTCACATACCTGGTGCCTGAACCCTGTATGTCAGGTCCCCCCAAAATAATTAACTTGATTTCAAACAGCACTGATAAATGCACTCAAAAGTACATTTGGGCATCTGGCTCTTTCACCTGTGTTTCCCTAGGTGGGTTCACTCTCATCGATCTGTGCTGTCACACATTTACAAGATTTAAAGTACAGAGGCTTTTGAAGAGCTACTTGTTATCACAAGATTCACAGTACAGTTATGAGACTTAGCAGCCTTGGATCCTCGTGTTTTCCTCACAGCTGAGTAATTACTTTGCTCTTTGATACTGAATAAGTAATTTTCTGTCCAGCAAAGGAGGGAAAAATTAATATTAAATATGGAATATCCAGGAGTGGTGATAAATTCATAGTGACTCTGAAAAGTCATACCAAGCAAATCCAAAACAAAAGAGTGAATGAGTCAGAAATCTCAACATCAGAGAAAATAACTCATTCAGATTCAGACTAAAAAAGAGAAAAGTAATTTCTGCTAGCTGGATGTTTTGAATTTACAGGTAAATATGTGCCATTTTATTTCCAGAATCCTGGACAAAAGATACTGAAGCTGGAAACACAGAAAGGAATGAACATACAGAATTCAAAGAAAATAAATTGGATCCAGTGAGAAAGTCTCAATAAAGACAACAAGAAGGAAAACAAGGAACAATGTCTGACTGATCAGGAAAGGAAAAGCAAAAAATGTACTGTAATTAAAGTGTCAAGACAGATACTTGATATGAAATGCAGATAATTTCTCTGTATTTATCAGGCTTTCTAGGACTGAAGCAAATATTTAAGTCCTCTAGATCAAGAACATTTTTACCATTTAAGACAGAAATTTCCGTCAAGTATCTAGGATTCTGCAATCAAGTCCTTTTAAAACTACAGCAGCAGATGTGCTCCAGCAGTCAAGCTTCTTACAAACTGCAATACCGTTTCTAGAATAAAGCTGAAAAAAGATTTAAGAGCAGTTGAAAAGTACCATTTTACTTGAATGTAGGTCAAGAATACATAAAGGATTTCTTTTTTTTTTTCTCTGAGCATGTTAGCTACTCATGGTGATCTATCCTTTTGTTTCTGGAATCTAGAGTTTTGACCTGGTTTCTTAGGGCCTGACTTATTTCTACAGTATCTAATTTACGTAGCAATTCCCCAACACTGTTTTTAACAGCAAGAAGACTTTCGAAGTAGCTGTTTAGTAGTGAACTACAAAATCTTCAATACTTAGTTTATTTCATTTCTCCAGCTGTTCTGCAGTATTCAGAGCCTGCAGTATTCAGAGCCTGCAGTATTCAGAGCCTGAATGTAACAGCTCAGAAAAAAAAAAAATTCAAAACTCCTACTGCAGTCTTTGAGTCACTCATATTATTTTGTCACAGTTTTATTCTCCAATATTATCCTGTGGCATTTTGCTGAATTCTTCTTCATTAGGCTATTCAGAAACCAAAAGGGAAGTTCAGGATCAGCCTGTTTCTGTCAAAAGTCTCCTCTAAACTTCAGTTTGCATACTTGACAGGGAATGTAGGCTGCAGAATACAGTCACCAGTTGCACTGCTTTGAAGGAATTGGAACAATATCTGGAGTCATGTTCAGTGTCGCACCTCCTAAGGGAGGGAGAAAGGATACACAGAATGGTTTTACAGTGCTCTCTGAATCTGTCTAAGGACTGTCCCATGCTCTGGGCTTGAGAGATTACACTGTGTTGCCCACTCTCCTTTTCTGTCCTTTGGCTGGTTCCCCAGAAAATCCTGGTTCTGGGAATGGCAAGAGAAGGTAATTATACTTTACTTTATGGGTGATTTCTCTATTGTGTCTGTTCTCCATAGGGGAGCTACTTGGGGCTCAGAAGACATTTAAGACTTTTGTAAATATTTGTAGGAAGCAAACTTAAACTCAGAATTTTGCTGACAACAATATGTGACTATAGTTGGTGGAATGGTCAGAGCCAGGTTCAGATGCAGAGGTGAAGAGGGAGCCTTGAAAAGTCACAGGCAGCTCGATCTGCATATCTGAACCACAGCTGGCTGATGTAGTACTGTATGAAAATTCTTCCATTGCACAGAACCTGAGCTAGGGCTGGGAAACCACCACTGAGCACGAGTCTCTGGTAAGTGGTAAATGTTTTGGACACAAATGACCACAAAGATGCTGCCTGAGGTGTGGGAGGGAGGGTGCACGGGGTCCTTGAGGGAGACTTTCTCTCTAACGCAGTCTGTGAAGGTCATCAGACCTTCAGCTCTCCACCAACCTGCTCTGATGGGCAGTGCCCTTTACAGACAGCTTGGAGGACATATCAGTACAGTGGATCTTCTTCTACGCTCTGTGCTTGTCAGGCCAGTCCTGTGAGATGTTAGCACATATCACCAGTGGGAGAGTGCTGAATGGGTTGCTTCACTTACCACAAGAGAAGAAGTTCCCTGTGAGGTGTGTATTATTCACATATTCACTGAAGCTGAGGCTCATGTGCCTGAAGTGGAACAGCACCTTTACAGCTGCAATAGCCACAGGAACTGTGAGAAACTCCTTTAATAATCTCAGGACAGCTGGACACCTCACTTTTCCAGAACCCAGTGATGATAACTGGAATGTCATGAACAGTGACAGGTTGGGAAGTGATTTCAAGATTTCATTAACAGAAGGTACATGATTTGAGTATTTGAGTACCGAACTGTTATCTATTCCCACACAGGTCTGGCATAACAAATACCTGAAGGCTGATACTGATTTCTTACCCAGATTGGGCCTAGAAAAAGAGGAACTACAACTCTTTACCCCCTACCAACCCCTGAAGAAAAGCTGAACAAACAGGCTCCTGAACCTTGGGCCTAGAAGATAACAGCCCACGGTTGACATAGAGGCCAACAGGCAAACTTAGGGTACCATTAAGACACATCAAGGCTGATATGAACATTAGGAGCCTTCAGTCTCCTTATCAGGGCTCTGAGAACTGGCAGGCATGTGACTGGAGCTAGTACTCCAGTGAGATTGCAGCCCTGACAGTGGGCTTGCACCATGGAGAGCACTCATGTGGTTCTCCCTTCCCCGTGGTGGCCTGCAGCACTGAGGCTGTACAGCACTAATATGGACGGGGTTACTCTCAGGGTGGGCCTCTGTCTCTGAAAGAACACCACAAGGGCAGCTTTAGAAGTAATTCAGGTATGGTAGTGTAACTTCACTCTATTTAGAAGTAAACCCATTTATGTTTAAAATGTTTTCTAACTCTAGAATAGGCACATGTTACCCCTCGTATGGTTCACGGTCACTATGCAGGTAAGCATGCTTGACATATTTAAAAATGGAACACATATTAAAAACACTGGAAAAATACATTTGATTGAAGACTTTATGTGATTTTTGCTTGTAAATATGTTTTCATGTACAAAACTTAATTAAAAGCAGGCTTGATATATCCATCCTTATGGACTACAAAAATCTACCTGTAGGTTAGGAAACCAATAGGTTTCATCTCAAAAAAGTAATGCTGTTACAGCTCTTCAAAAGGTAGGTGGGCTCAATGTAAACATCCACGATTTTTTTTTTTTAATGTGTTCACTCATCCAATACCTTCCAAAGCATTCCAAATCCTGTGTTTCTCTACAGCATTAGTTATCATTGCTGCAACTAATGAATCCAAAGAGCTTAATGGAGAATGGCTGCTGGGTGAGACAGACAAGTGCACTACGTCTATTGCTATGCTTCTGTAGTACTAATTAGTCTACTGTAGATTTAGTAATTAATTTTGAAATGACATTGAATGTTTTCAGATCTTGCTGTTAATTGATTTCAAATAAGTTTTCTTGTTTGATTTTCTTCTATGAATTATTGTGCCGATGTGATGTCCAGAAAGCCTTTGTATTTAAAAAGCCTGAAAATTTCTCACATTTACAGATTTGAAATTACAGCATTATAAAGGAATTGGGAAAAAAATTCCTCACTTTCCAGTTTCCCCTACTTTTTAAGAAAACTGATTTTTGTGGTAGCAAGATATGGGAAATTAAATAAAATTTTTGGTCTTTTTTCAAATGTTTTAATATATTTCATTCATTCAACTAGTGTAATAGTTCAACCATTTGAATACCTCTTCTGGGCTTGGAACCACCAGATGGTTTTGAATATTGACCTGTTCTACATACAGAACCAACCACCTCTTCATTTTGGGCAAGTGCCACAAAGTGGGGGCTGATACCTGCTGACCCAACCAAAGTTCACATGAAAGCAGTTGTGATTAGTGCCCAGCATTGCACCATCCTGAGTGAACTATGAATGTGCTGGTATATTAATCCAGCTACTCATAAATTGTTCTGTTCTTTTTCTCTGTGGCTGAAGAGTCCAGCCTTGCTGTAATACTCTTTCTGTTTCTACTGCACAGGATTTTGGTCCCATTTATTTCCACTGATTAGAAATGGTTGTCGAAAGAGTGTTCACTAGGGGCTAAAGTTGAATGCAGTATCACTACAGTGCACATAGATTCAGTAAAATAAATAAATGGATGAATAAATAATAGCTCCCAGCTCCACACAAAAGAGTTGTCTGTATCACTGTACAGTGTCACATCAACATAGAAAATTCTTTTTCCTGTCACAACATTCATCATTATGCCACCCAGGGTTCATAAAGCACCATTTAGAGATAATGGAAAAAATACAGGACACAACATGTTTCTGGTTGATAATATTGATTCCAGGTGTTCTGACAGAAAATTAATTGTCATGTTTTCCAGATATAACACTGCTTACCCCTTTTATAGATGCCTGTTGAAACAGTTCCTAATAGTCTACAGACCCCAGACCCCACATCAAAACTAATTACAAAAATTAAGCTAATTGTTCAAGAGCTTGCAGCAGAGTGGAGATTAGAGACACCAGCAGCACAATGCCACCTGGATCTTTTCTTGCCCATGTGGAGTTTATGAGAGGAATGATACTCAGATGAGAATTAATAAGTTCAACAGATATGGTCTTAAACTTTTTGCAGGATATGGTAATTATACTCTTGGAGCCTAGTTAAGTCACAACCATGATGTCCCCTCAGTTTTTTAAAAATTGCACATAACATCTGTCAACAGAAGAAAAAATTTCCATTTATTTCAACTGGTACATTAGCCAGACAACTGGTTAGTAGGACAGCTGAATTACTCATGACAAATACTGTCTTGTTAGTCTGCAGATCTTCAGCAGCTCAATTCACATCTGTGCAAGTGAAAAAAAAAACGAAACAAACAACAATTAGGCAAGCAGTTCACTTGTGGCCAAATCTGAACTAGTGACACACTTGTGAACTACAATTTTTGGCTAAATTACTGTCCTTTGCCATGGTTATTCATCATGTACAATGTGTCATCTTCTGCTGTGTGATTTTACCTTTGTCTCATGACTAACTGATATTGCCAAGTGTGAGAGTACCCATACAGGTGTAGAACAATGAATATTGCCAGTTGGAGGTAAGTCCTTGGATGAAATTGCATTTCTGTTGAGTAAAATAACATTTCAAGGCTACCACATACACTGTTAAAAAAAATCCATATTATTTTCTAGTGTTCCAGAAAATTAACTAATCATTTGCAGAAGACCAGAGATTTAATCATCTCTTATTATAAAAACAGTGCAATGCAATAGACACCTCCACTTCTGGAGTCAGGACCATCACCATAGACTTCCTTGAGCCAAACGCTGAATATGTACTGGGCAGGAAAAACTGAGGATGCCCTTGTACTACCCACAGTGCTGATAAGGCAGAGTGCTCTTCCTTTGAACCCTGTTTAAAGTTACAGTCATAAGTGAAAAGAGGAATGTCCTAACCATAAAGCTCACTTGGGTTTTCCAAAATTAATCTGCCTTTGTGTTTAGAGAAATGTTTTTCATCTTCAGATTTTAGTCTTTCTTAAAATGAAAGGATGACTTTGCTTAATATTCATAACAGAGGCGGGATATTTCTTGAGGAGTTAGATTTTGGATGTGAATAAAAGTGAACTAGGATTCACATGAGCACAGTTTTTTATTCATATTGAATGATTCTGGTCTTAAAAAGAGTAGTTGACAATTACATACTGCATGATGAATCTGAATTTCCATGGTCTTCTGCATGGGATGAAAGTATGTAAGTTTATTCTGTCATCCTACAAAAAGGTATTGAAAAACAGTCTGCCAGCAGAGCCTTTTAGATGTCCTTCTTGTTTACTTTATTTCTAATTATTCAACTACAGATTCCATTGTGAGACATAGTTCTAATTTAACCTCTTTTATTTTTGCTATGAGACTATTTTGGAGCTGCTTCAGAGTTGATTAAGTTACTCTCTGAAAATAGCAAAGAAATTCCATTGCAAGGAAAAACATTAGCCACTGAATGAAACTCTGTAGTGCTGTTGTCCTATACATTTTTTCAGTTAATATTAGAATTCATCTGTCAAGATATTTCTATGTGTTTGTCCCCTGTAGCTGAGCAATATCATTATGCAGTATGAATTCCAGTATCACAGGAGTGGAATTTTTCACATTTCATGGAATTTTCCTCTCCTTGTGTCAGATTCATACCTAGTTATATGACATTTATCTTAAATTGACCATTGTCCCAAAACTATGTAGAATTTATCTCTGTTCCTTGAGGTTTTGTATTTGTATTTGGGGTTTTTCTGTTGGTTTGTTGGGGGAGGTTGTGTTTTGGCTATTTTTTTTTTTTTGGTTGTTGTTGTTTGTTTTGTTTTGTTTTGTTTTGTTTGGGTTTTTTGCTTTGTTTCGTTTTGTTTTGCTTTGTTTTGTTTTTGCATTACACTGTAATGTTAAAGGAAGTGTGTGGGTACTTATAAGGCCTTTTGTGAATGAAAATGTATGTAAACGGACAACCTGGTGTTCTTTTGTAGAGGACATTGGGAGGCCTCATAACTTCAAATTCACATTCCTGTTTGCATTTGCCCTCCAATTTATTGAAAATACCCAGATGGAATTTGCTGAGTTGTGCATTTATCAATTCTAAGAGACTGTATTCAGAACATTTTGTAGACAAATCAACCATTAGCAGCTGGAAGAATGATTTTAATGCCTGTACTGTGTAATAGTTTTTACACCTGAACTAGAGCAAATAGTCTGATCCTTACGTATGGAAATTCTGGCTTTGTCAATATTCCCAGTGCACTGGGTTTATTTGTATTAGGTTTAAAAATTCACGAGGTGTGTCACTTGTTATGTACTTACAGTATATTCACATGCCATGTTAAAAGTCAGGACCTTCAAATCCCATTTTTTAACAGCTAAAGATAGCTAAGAGTTTAAAAAAAACACTTATTAATCTCATTTCCTGTGAACCCTGTAAATCTTTCTCTCCATATTGGGAATGGGCAAGCCAGAAACCAAGAAGTTCACTTTCTGGAAAAGTTTATCCAGATACCTGCTTTTAAGTTTTACAAAGCTTCTCTTAAATAGCATATATTCAAAATGAAAACAGGTGAATCCTCAGCTCTGCATGCACGGTTAGGGAACTACTGAGAAAATTTCACCATTGGGGGAAGGAAACTTTTACTGAGGAATGGGATATAGAAGACCCGGTCCATGATCCATATTATGGTTAGGTTTTGCAACAGGAAGTTTCTCTCTTATAGTCCTACACTAATAGCACTCTTTTCCCCTGCTTATGAAATTGCATACTGTTCCTGAATTACTACTGGATTAAGACATCAGATCAGATGAGGAGTCAGGAACACAGGTATGCCAAATAATAAACACAACTACATAAAAACAAGTCAGTCCTCAGATTCTCCACTGATTAAACTATGAAAATGTGGATGAAACAGGAATGCCAGCTGCCAGAGGCAAGTGTACTGCAGCCACACACATCTCAGCCAGGAGAGTCTAAGTTTGTGGGGTTGACCACAACAATGTCTTGACTTCGTGCAGAGTTTCTGAAGACAGCTACAATTCCCAGCAGGGAAAGTCTGGTAAATGCAGTATCCATAAGATTTGTGGTCCTGTGTGTACCTGCCAATTACCTTTTCAGCCAAGCTGCACAATTTTTCAGCAAAATAAATGCAATATTAAGGGCTGATAGCAAGGCATGGAGATGTCAACATCCTCCACAGCTTAATCTATTTAAAAGCTAGTCCTGGACTTTAAAACAACTGCTTTACCTTTCTATGGCTGGTGGAAAAGATGCCACCTCAAAAGGACACTTAATTCTGCTTACTTCAGTCATACATTTGCAAGCTGGATTGTCCTCCAGAGGTTAGTCTCCCTCCACTGACCACAGAAAGAGCTTCAGTAACTACTCTGTACAGGATGTCTAACTTTTAAATTGCTGAGGTTAGTGAGCTGAGTCCCATTTCAATTCTGCAACTTCAGAAAGGTGGGGAGCTTGCTTGAATGATTGTTCATCGCTTGTCAGTGCTGTGCTGAGCAGATGTTTCTATTGAGCTGTCCACAATGACTCCAGAACTTCTCCCAAGTGCTTGCCATTAATTCAAAAGTCAGTCATGTGTGAGTAGTTTAGATTGTTCCTCCCAGAAGCCCATTGCATTTGTACTGATTTTTATCTAACTAAGCTAATACACAAATGCCTTGCTTTCTCCAAATGACTGTGGAAATGGTACAATGAAATAATCTGAGTCTAACTATGATGCTTTAAAACAACATGTGTACCAGCATATATGGGAAAGCTTCTTGACTCAGATTTTCACTGTATATGCAAAGAATAACAGAAATACAGATTCAGACAATGCAATTAATAGATTCACAATTAAATACCTAGCAGTCTGCCTCAGGAATTCTGAAGAATGACATTTCCCATCATCAGTTCAAAGCATATAAATACACCTGGTGTTCCTCATCAGACCACAAATAAATATTATCAAGACACATGAAACTGGGCCAGATGGAACACAAGCCCAGTAGGCAGTTATCAAATAAATTAATTAACATTCAAATTAAAATAATTACAATTCTCATCACATACAAATATTGAGTTGTCAGATCTAAGCTTTGCTTGGAAATACAGCCTTTGCCTGTATTGATGGATGAAAGAATCAGAGTAACTATTGACGTGAAAGCTCAAGGTCTGTTGAACACATCATTCTGGATTCCACCCTTTGTTCACTGACACATCTGAGTGACATTTGGTTAATGGTTTGGTCTTGATAATATATTTAGTGTAATCTCTTCCATGATGTGATTAACTGTACTGGAAATGCAGATGAAAATCTGTATTCAGTGTTGTGCAGAGTCACAGATGGGGAACATTGCCTTCAACCTTTGTAGTTATCTAGGCACAGAAGGAGATAATCCATACTCAGTGGCAAACTACCAGTGCTTCTCATACTACATGTAATGACCACACATAACAGATTTCAGGATAAAAAGTAATTGTCTCATCATGCAACCCAGAGACAATAACAATCCTTAATAACTAAGGAAGGGGAGCAACAACTCATTATACAATGCTTAATATGAAGCATTAGAAGATATAATTGCCAAGAGTTCTCACTTAGGTTCAGTCAATAACAGAGGTCAGACATGTAAGAGTAACCTGATTGTGCAGAGACGCATATGGATAAATACTCACATGCACACAGACACACACAACCCATTGTGAATGGCATAATTGAAATCAATTGGCCTACGCACAGAGTCTATCATTTATTTACTCTGTGGTTTCTCTAAAATGGTCTTGTAACAAGATTGGTTTGAAAGTAGTCATCAAATGCACTTACACTCATTACAATGATGTAAAAAGGCCCCAGTTTAGCTGGGAAAGGCCCAGGATACATTAAGTTAAATACATACATAAATCTTTGCACAATCAGAGCCTAGGGGCTTTATGCACAAGGTAGTACTTTCAGATGAAGTCATTTGATATAAGCATAATCCTTGTTACTAAACAAATATGGATATGGCGAGAAATGCATATTTAAGATAAATTACTCTGAAAAAGCTCATTACTTTCTAGCTATATTTTTCCTCTGCCCTTATCGACTTCACTCCCTGCTAAGTACATGCTGACATCTTCTATGCCAAGGAAAATGAAAGTATGTTACTCTTGTTGCCTTAATTACAAACCCAGCAAAGCTTTCTCTTCCCTCTTTTTCTCTTCAACAGGATGCATCTTCTGAGCAGCAAAATGGAAGACAAATTTAGTTATTGGTGAACTTGTTATGGACTTCCCATGCACGTGGCTCAGCAGAGCACGGCTGGCGGGAAATGAGGCTGTGCATTCTCTCCTCACCGCCGTGCTGCAAAAGGAAGGCAGGGCCTGCGCTCTGCCAGCTGCCCCTGCATGAGCCACTAACCACATGCCCAAAAGGGTCGTTCCTTACGTACGTGTTTGCCCTCTCTTGTGGAAATATCGCCGTGGTTGTTTGCTGTTCGTGGCTGGAGTTGTGGGGAATGGTCGCATCTCCTCACATATGGAGAGCACACATGGATTGATGCACCTGCCAAAGGCAGAGATTGAGTACTAAGGAAAGACTCAGTGTGGAATCAAAGACGGTGGCAGTCATGAAAGAAAATTCTCTGGGAAATTTTAATGTTTTAATATACGCCTTACTTCTCATCAGAAAATTCCAGAAGAATATGAGGTTGAAAAATAAATACTGACAAAATATTACTGAAGAATTTATTTTCCAGGATAAAGCAGTCTTCTTAATTTATATAGTACATGATATATTGTGGCATATTGAACAGAAGATGATTTATTAAAATGACTGAAAAGTCTAAGCAAAGGAATCAGAAGTAAAAATAGAGGTTTTTTTTTATGCAATCAAAGTATTTCCTTGCAAAGATTTACCCCAGAAGATTTCATTAGAGCTGATTTATTCATTCAAAATGTTTCAATTTTGATGAAATTGTGTTTTCCAATAGAAACATTTTCCCTCATATTTAAATCACCTCTCTTCAGTATTTTGTTAAACCTGAAAGCATAATTCTTCATGCTTTCTTTCTGGAGGGAAATTCTCAAGTCCCAGACACATTTCATTTCGTTAAACTTAGAGATACTTATAACATGCCTTAGTACATTGTGTACATTGCTTGTCAGAAACCTATTTAAATGAATTTTTTCAAACCATTACTGAAGAATTTTTACTTAATGAAACTCCACTTAGCGACTTTAAGCAATACTTTTACTGACTCAATTTTATGCAAGCTTTGCACAGTTAATTTCTGAATTCTTTGCAAAACTCTACAGATTCAGCAGCCAAGCTAGTATTTCTGCTGCCTGCAACAGACATGGAAATTTTCAGATGACAATTTAATGCTGCGTTGCTAAATGTTCCCCTTCCTCACAGGCTCATGAAATATTGATAAGCCCTGAAGAGGTCAGACCTTGTTCCTATGCAATGTTTTCTTCTATGAAACTGTCATAAAATTCTTTTTTCTTATTTTATTACCTCATCAGTAATCTCTAGACTGGCTATTCATTTTTTAATGCATGAATACTATTTTCTTTCAGTAGGCACAGTCCAGCTCTGATGCAAGGGCCAGTCCACAGCACACAGGCGAGGGAGGAGAAGCCTTTTGAAGAAGTTTTTGCCTGGTTTGCCTCCCTCAGCTGCTCGTTGCCATAACCACCTCTGCATGGTTTGTTTTTCCACTGGCTCAGCAGTACTGAAATGCACTGAAATGAAGGGTTATTTTGGAGAGGGTTTTTCTTTTATCTATTCCTGTGACACGCAGTATGGACCCATGAACTACTCCTTCCATAGCACGGAGGAGGTGAGGGAGAGGAATGAAGCTTCATAAGCCAGCTTTGCTGCTGGATCCTGTCTCCCCCTGAAAGATGACTTCAGACAGCTTTGCTAATACTGTGGTGATTGATGGTTTGGAAGAATAAGGACTATATGTCAGTTATTTAATTTTTATTTTTGTGCTTGACCAGTGTTGAGTAAAATGACAAAGGGTAAAGAAATCAACCAACCCTGAATCCTTTGCCCAGACCTGATTAAAAACAGATTTGTTGGTACAAATTAAAGGGATCCCATGAATTTTGGATGACGTAGAAAGGTCAGTGAAAAGCAGGAACGCAATGGAAAAAGAAATAGGTGACCAGGGGGGACATCAGAGCCCTCTTGAAGCCAACATGAGATTCCCTGTTACGTGCAACAGGATAGGCACATCACACTGCATTCTGTTCCTTGCTCTGACACAGAGCTTCATGGTTTTATTTGCAGCTCTTCAAAAAATGGTGTGGATACAACTCCTCAGTGATCCCTGAGAATTTCATAAAACAGCTGAGGTGATCGGATTTTTGCTGTTTTTTGTCCTCATCCAGGCTCAGGCTAATATATCTAAGAAGTGCCTGTCTGACTTTTGTCAGATAAAAAGTATTTTACCTGATACATTGTGACTCTGGGTGGGACATTTTTATAGACAAAAAATTAATTAATAACTGAACCAAAACCTCATAGTTGCCAAAGACTAGTCATCATGTACTTCATAGGAAGAAGGTAATGGGACTTTGCAAAGAGAAAGGGAAAAAAAATGTGTCTGGAGACTGAAGCCAGGCAAAATCAAAGCAGAAATAAGGGATAAGTTCTTAAAAAAATGAATACACCAAATATCTTGTACTGTGAATTTGATCTTGGTCTACCAAGTTCTTCACTTAGGAGACATTTGTAAATAGAAAAATTATTTGGATTCATTTGAACTTGAACTTTAACATAATTAATTGCAATTTAGAAGACGTTAGAAAAAAAACCCATGAAAATCAAAACAAAAGAATTGAAAGTGCTAAAAAACATTTTCACAAAGCTAATTTTGTGACAAAATAGTCTGAAATGACATGCCAGAATCTGTTTGCCTGTCAGCTCTGCTGCTATGAAACTCACAAATATGCTATTAGCATTCTAGCACCTCATCCTAGCACTTACTTTCATACAAAATTAGCCCTGCATACAAGATGTACACACATGTCTTTTTGTGACATAGCAACACTGATTTAAAAACTGGAATTCACAGTAACCCAATAAAAATGAGGGCTGCAAATTAACAGGGCATAATATAGTCTTTGCAGTTCTCCAGAGGACTTGAATAAACACAAAAATAAATGAGGGAGAAATGGAAGTGAAAAGAAACAGCCTTTTCTTCAGATGGTCTACATTTCTAATTGAAAATTTTGGCTAGCATTAGTTGGCAGGAGCATGGAATACAAACCATGAAAGGTCAATAAATTAGTCTAATACATGGAAAAAATGCTTTACTGGAAAATTTGATGGACATAATCAGTTTTAGAGTCATATATTCTGCTTGTTTACCCATTTCAAAGCCTTTTCTAACACTTTAAGTTATACAAGTCCATCACACTGATTGACAAGGGCCTAATCAGTTCAGGTTTCAAATTAGGAGATATAGGGGAAAATTTGTCAGTATGTATATCCAGTTCACAGAGCTGATAGAAAACCCATTTTTGTAAAAGAATAATGCTGAAGAGAAGATGCACATTTTATTTTGCTACACTAATATGCTGTACCAGGGGTATTTTAATGGCTTGGAAAAGGTTAGTGGTGGGCAAGAAGAGACAAATTAAAAAGAAGCCTTACAAAACCTACCTGAAACATGTTGACATTTCACATTCATCCAGTGCTGTTTTATGTAACAATTCACAATAATTGTACTTTAGACTATTTTTTGCTTAGCCTCAGAGGAATTCTCTGCTGATTTTTACAGCACAAAATGGTTGTATTTATTTAGATGCTGAGCCTTTTGGGGGCAAAGATTGTCTCTGCTCGTGTCTTTTACTGGGCCTGGCACAGCGGATTTTGTCCTGATGGTGTTGTAATACAAACAAGTAACATATTTTAAAGCCAGAAGGTGCACTGTAATCACCCACTTTGATCTGCAAAACCAAATGTCTAGGGTTTAGGAGGATCCAAGTCCTGCTTGCTTAGGAAGCAAATGTGAAACAAATAGTGTGAGGACTCTAAAAGCTTCCTACATAACAGTTATTTACCACTATTGAACAGAATATGAATCCTTTTGCATTCAATCTACAGTGTCAAGCCACTTGCTAATAATCATAATAATGAATAATACTAGAACCAAGTGAAATATATTTGATTTCCTTTCATTTCATTCTTCTCAGAAACTCAGCAGTGGTTCTGTATGCAATTTGGTGCTTATATTAAACTGCATTTTCAATAGGATTTAAATTAAAACTATGAACTCAGACATCAGCTGAGATTCTGTATTTGATGGGTCTAATGATAAAATGAAAGGAAGCTCAACTCAGGTTTTTAGGAATCCAAGGCCTTTCGGCATGGCCAAGGCCTTGCTCTGTATCATAAAGTAAATTTTTTAGACACCCTTTTTTTTCCTATTATCTGTACATGGTTTTCATCTGTTTGATTTATTACCTGCATCATTTAAGTTCTTAAGGACCACAGCTTTAGATTAGCAAGTAGTCCTGCAATTAGTGAAGTAGTCCTGCAACTACTGAAGTGCAGTGAAGGGTTTTGAGCAGAGCAGCCCCTTCTTTGTGGTTTTCATTGGAGCTACCTTTTAGCCATCTGAAGAGTAAGAAATGTATCCTTAAAAACAAAAACAAAACCAAAACCAAAAACGGCCAGATCAATGTCTGTAACATCTTTTCTCTGCCATGTATTCCATTCAAAATGGACTTGACCCTGCTCCTGAGGTCATATTGATCAGTGCCGCTTGGGTGATGCTGCAGAAAGAGCCTGCACGGAGCAGCACCTGAGATGCACGCCCGGGCTCTTTCCGTGGCAGAGGCCACACCTGCTACATCAGGTGGGGGGCACATGGCTCTCCACCCACAGAGCCAAGCAGAGACTCAGAGGAGCCCAAGCTCATGCTGTGTGGGATACAGGGGGCTTGCTTTGGGTCAGCTTTTCCCCTAGACTGAGCACCCAGTGGCAGCTGTCAGGGAGCAGGGGTGCTGCTGCTCAAGGGCTGGTGTTCAGCAGAGTGCCGAGTGCTGCTGGTTTAGTTTCATCCCAAAGGATTCTAATTTAGGTGCTCCAAGATGACACCAATATGCAGACTGAAGCATATTTAGGTGAGATGACCGGGAAAACTCTTTCAAAAACACAATTCTAATATAACAAACATTGTCATTAATGGCATGAATCAACACAGTAGATTTAGGTTGTTATCTTAGACCACATAAATTTATCTTAATTTTGAAACAGGATTGCACCAATAAGTGTGTTTTTCTAATCTTGAATATCCTTCAAAAGACCATTTTGGCCTAGAGCCATAAAAACATAATCTGCTTTCATTTTTCTATTTATTACTTTTTAATAATTACTCATTCATGAAACTCTAATTTTCATATTCTCCAAGGATATGAATCATGAAATACAGCAGTGATATGTTGCCTCACTAGTGGCACAGGAATTAGTGTCAGGTTCAGATTTGGCGTACCTGCTTAGATGTTTAGAATCAAGTTGTGAGAATACCACCAACACTCTTAACAACAGTAGTGTCCTCCTAGTAAATACTGTTTCACTGTGCTGAAGTCCTATTGTAAGCAGAATGGATTTCTTTAAGTTATTGCTAAATTCATCAAGCATGGTTTAAGGCCCCTTAAGCTTGAAGTTTAGTACATAACAAAGACAAACTGCCTTGCCAAAACTAGACTTGCAAAATGTGTGGACTTAGCATGTGCCAGCCAACAATTTCAAGCATTACATTTTCATTCTTAATCTTGAAAAGCCAGAAAAGAAAAAGTCAAGCAGAAACATGATAAGCCAAGGGATAAACCAAAGATATTTTAAGGAAGCAGATGTTTATGTATTTATAAAATATTCTGTCAAAAAAAAAAAAATAGTCTCTTCTAAGACTTCAGTCTAAGGTGGGCAAAAGAATGGTTTTATATCTACTGCTGCAGCATCTGAGTGGTGTCACTGTTGTGTTAAAAAGAATACAACCCTAAAGCATTTTTTCTTTGGCTGAACATATTTATGCAGAAGGTTAGGGAAATTTACTGCTAAGCATCACACTGCTAATGCAGAAGATCTAAATCTTTCAGCTGTCCTAATAAAGTTTAGCTTTATGATTCAGAATACAAAATGCAAGGCTGAGAAAATATATCATATACAAAGGACAGAAATCCAAACCAGCATCTTGAAAACAAGAAAATAATTTTGTAAGAATAGAGGGGTTGAGTTTTATTGTAAATATTTTGCAGAACAATCTTCATCTAAGGAATGTTCTTAAATGTCTCAGAAGATGAAAATATCAATGCTTCTGATAAATACTTAGATAAGACTCAGAGTAATGGGGATTATTACCTGCTATTTTGACTGAAAGTTCATTGTAATGAAACAGTAAGACTTGTAAAGACTTTGTATAAAATATCAATTAAAAAAAAAAAGGGAGACAAAGCTTGTAGCACCCAGGTACACAAGGTGATCAGGAGAAAGTACAACTTCTCTTTAGGTGAAGCACAGAAAAAAAGGACAATGTTCTTACAGGTACACACATGTCTGACTGAAGTATTTCAGTTCCGTTTTGTACGTGGGGAGGAAATCTACTGGTGATATACAATTTTTAACAACAAGCAGCTTCCATTTTTGATTCTGTCTTCTCAGCAAGCAGGTCAGACCCATCCTGATCCTTCCCTCACAGCAGATATGAAGGTCAAGCAGGAATAGGTCAATATGCACCACGTGAAGGTGCTGATGGAAGAGGATCTGAATACTTAGAGCAGAGGTAGAACTTTGGATTTTTAAGTATTTTAAAGTTCCTGTGACTGCACAATGGGAAAGCTAAACACCTGTGAGAAGGAGTTGCCTGAGGCTAGCATGCCAACTAGGGGGCTGCTTCTGGAGCCAGCTACACAGCAAACTTCACACAGTTAGCGTTGCAGTCAGTTTCAGTTTCATGTCTAGTTAGTCTGTTCCAGTTGTTCTCCCCCCTCTGTATTTGGTTCAGCCCAGTTTAGAAGACACCTAAACTCCATCCCTGTTGCTCTGTTATCCCTCTCTCTCCCATGTCACTCTCCCTGACCCCTGCCTGTTCAACTGGAAAGTTCTCTGTTATTCAGTCCCTTATGGGCTTAGTTGTATGTGACCCCACCTCCCTGTTCTCCCACTGGTTATTGCATATGTCGATATACCCTAGAACCCACCTCTGCTTTGTTCTTATTGGTTGTTACCTCATGTTCCTCCCTGTTTGCTAGCCCTATTTAAACCCATGTTCCTTTAGCTCTGTAGGCTGTTTGGCTTCTCCCCTCCTTGGTGCAGGACTATTCAGCTAGGTTCCGTACCCTCAGACCCTCCTTGCAATAAAACCAGCTTGGATTAACTGAGGATTGGAGTCCCCCTCGTCTTTGCTTCCACTGATAGCTTTTTCCAACTTTCTCCACACCTGGCTTTGGCTAGTCTGCCACTGCCTTGGGGGTCCATTCGGAGGAAAATCCACCCGAACGGACCCAAAGAAAGGCAACTCCCGCAGGTTGTGGCCACCGACTGCTAAAGAGCAGCCCGGAGGTGAGCTGCGACAAGTTAGAGGGTAGGGAAGCTCGTGTGCAGGGGCGAGCACCATCCTGATTCTCATGCACGCCACCACTTCTCCCACCCCTCATCCGTGTGGGTTCCAGGTATGGGCACTTCTCTGCACGTGGAGACCTTCACAATGCAAAACCAGCAGGCTTTGTCAGGCTTAGGCAGCAGTTGCGAGGTTTATTTTGAGGAGTACAGTTTTGGTTTTTAGCCCTTTTCTTTTAGGCACTAAAATTCTTTATTAGAGTTGCCCCTAAGCATCTTGCCCAAGGTTGAGGAGCAACAGTTTGTACAAAAGCCAGATCTTCTCAGCACTACTTACAAGAATGTGATCATGGATATGCAGGAAGGAGTCCATAAAACTGCAGGGACCAGTGAGGAGCCATCTCTTCCACTCTCCAGATCCCACCATGCTAATACTGACTTCTGTTTGTATGGGAATGAGAAAGATTTGAGCCCAAACCAGTGCACATATTTTGTATATAAATATGATGTTGATGTTGTGCATGCAAATTGTACTTGCACAAGCCAGGAATTATCTTTGTCCAGCTTGCATATATTTACATTATGCAGTAGGACCATTTGCTAGATTTCTCTGAGATAAGGCACTAGCAGTTTACTAACAAAGAATTTTGCCTTACATATTAATGGAAGCAGCAATTCACTTTGAAACACCAGAGGATGGATTGTGGGAATGATTTATGCACAGGTTGTTCAGGCATGTGCTGGTATTTGGTGCTGAATAGAGCTTTTAGTGATGATGTGGGAAACTTCAAATAATAGCTTTAAGAATTTGCCTGACAATGAGCTTGGAGAAAATACCCTGGTATTACAAGATATTTTCCTTTTAAAATAATCACACGTTAATCATATATATTGTAATGAGTAGTATCACTTCTTTACTCAAGAAAATTCAATTTCTATATATTTCTAACAGTTGAATCTGGGCTCAAATCACAGCAGGTAAATGCTATTTGCAGTTATCATTTTTGATTGCTTTTCAGTTAGAAGTCTTTTACTTCAGCTTTTTTGGAATGAATAAGAAAAAAATGTATGTGTGCTCAGGATATGTATCTGTTTTGACTGTCACTCAGAGCTGAAGGAAAAAAGCAAGAATTTTTTTTTTTTGGAAGAAAAAAGCCAGCAATTCCAATTCAAGTCACTAAAATATTTCTTACAGTTCAAGCGTGGGATTCATCTAATTCAATGATTGCTTGCATTGTGAGCACCTACCTTGGAGTTGGTTATCTTAGACCTCGTCTACAAAAAATTGAGTGAACTAAGCAATTTTAAGGTGCAAAAATCCAAACCATTTTAAATATCTACTTTAGGAAGAAATTATTTTGCCCTTTTTTTCTTTCCCTTTACCATCAGATGATATCATACAAGTAAGCATTTGTCTTTAATCTGATTAATTATATTTTAATTAACTAACAGAATGAAGCTTTATTGAATATAAGCAACAATTGGGGTTTTGGAGTGTTTTATTGGAAGGATTTTTAGTTGGGTTTTTTGTAGGGTTTCTTGCCTTCCTATGAAGCATTACACTTGTACCACAGCTAGCTAAAAACATTAAAACCTCTTGAGTGGTTTTTCAGCTAAACCACAAGCAGTGGTCTTAGGATTGACCTTGGGTCATACTGGGTGAACTTTGGGATTTTTTTGCTCACTGTGACATAGGGAATTATCTCCTCTTTCTAGGCTCATCTGAACATTACACACTATGTTTACAGAGAGAATTGGATCAGAGGGCTCAGAGGGTATTCTTGAGCCCTCTGTTCCCATATTCCCACAAAAGTATGCGATACAGTCAGATAGATCGTCATCCAAAATCTCTCAAGCGCAAACTCAAGAGCAGTCAGGTTGTTATCAATGGCATGAACTAGAGTTAGGCAAATGTTTGCCAAGGGCACATGCAGTCAAGAAAGTATAAAATGAGACTTTTCACAAGGAAGACATATAATTGTATCTATTCTATATCTCCTGAATTGTTTGCCAGAAAGATTATATTTGGGGTCACAATTTTTCTTGGAATATTTCCTATGTTCCTGCAGCAGTAAAAGAAAATACAAGAAACCTAGGGAATACACCAAGTTTTATGCTAAAGCTACAAAGACCCAAAGAGGTTTTATTTTCAATATTATCTGATAAAGCCAGTTTCACTCTCTGTGTAAATTTCAATTGATTCAGAAGGTGACAGCATCTGTTTTACATGCTCATTAATATCTTTGTGTGATGTGTATGAATACAGGGCATATAAAGGAAGGAAGGCCATGAATAACAGGATAGAAAACAAATCAGAATGTTGCTTGAATTAATGTTGAAGATTTATTGTCAGACCTCATTTTAGTGCATCTGCTTCACATCATGTAAACGGGATGAGCCACCAGAAGGTGTTATGTAGGAATTGCTAAAACTCTGTTTTCATGGGAGGATAATTCCTCTGACTTAAGTGCCACAGGAAGCAGGCAAAAGTTTTCAGTCTGGAGCAGTCCTTTTAGGCCCTGGAAATGGCAGGTGTATGTACAGCAAAGGATGCAGAACTGAGTGATACTTTGATCCACTGAACAGCATGACATAAAGAAGAATGCCTGTTAGGTCTGGAAAACCTTCTAAATTATGTTTGGGGACTCTTATTGTTTATTTGTTGCTCAAAGTCGTTGAGTGTGACAGTATGCACATTTCAGTGACAGATCTAACTGAGAATCCTCATGTAACACCAGAGTTTATCTAACATAGCAATAGCTAAGTAATAGCTATTCTGGGAGCATCTTAAAGTATGATACTTTACAAGCAGATGTTTTTTGTGTTTTCCCATCATAATTGTATATTCCAAATCTGTATGCTGTCACAGAAAAGTGAGTGCTGTTAAAATTAGAGATCTGAGACCATCCCCCATCCTCTCAGTGTCTTTCTCCTCTCTTGAGCAGTAGTTGAAGAAGTGGGAGGTGATGCATTAAATCTTGTTAATACTTTTGGTTGCTTTATCCTTTCTGTTTTGACATTGTGTCTTGCATCTGTCAATTATAGATGTACATAAAATTGCCTTAAGTAACTTATTCAATTGGCATCCAATTTTTAACCAGTGTTGTTCATAAATCATACACAGTATGTATCAGTTCTAAGTGGAAAAGGCATGGATGTCCATGACTTATGAATATCACGAAGCTCATAAATTCCCCTGGAAACCTGGCTTGAAATAATGTGGGCATACGGTTTCCACTTATTTTTTGCTGTTACTTTTACTACATTCAGAACAAACTTTAAAACCTGCTTTGCCATGAAGAAATCACAAATTGCATCTGTTTATTCATTTTGTTAGAAACTCAGCATTACTAAGCCTGACAGATTTTTTTTTATCATTGATTATGCTGATGAAAATCACAAAACTGCTGCACATAGACAATAAGAAGGGGAAGGTTTACTTTCCTAAATTAGCTATGTAAGTTTGAATCTGAGTTACAGAACTCTGTACGCCACTGACTTCCAGTGGCGTTGTGGTATCAACAAGCATTGTTGTGCACCAAGACTATATTTTTGTGCTTTTGCATTTTTTTACATCAGTTCTCTCATATCTTATGTAACTCTTAGAAAATGTCAATGACTGAGAATTTTAAAGCCCTCCACCCAGGAGCCAAACCAGTGCAGATGTCTAAACATGAGCATGGAGAAAGAACCTCTTATCTCAGGATGATATCTTGGACATGATAATTCTATCATCTCAAGAACACAGACTAAGGCTGACTGTAATTTCTGAGACTGAACTGATTCCATCTGGAGAAGCGAAGATTCCAGGGAACCTTATTTTGGCCTTCCAGTACCTGAAAGGAGCCTACAAGGAAGCTGATGAGGGGCTTTAACAAGGGCATGTAGTGACAGGACAAGGGGGAATGCCTCTAAACTGAAAAAAAAAAGGAGGGTTAGATTAGACATTAGAAAGAAATTCTTTTGCTGTGAAGGTGGTGAGGCACTGAAACAGGTTGCCCAGAGAACTTGTGGATATCATATACCTGGAAGTGTTTAGGGCTGGGTTGGATGGGGCTTTGAGCAACCTGGACTGGTGGAAGGTTTCCTATAGAGATTCTATGGTTGAATGATACCTTTATTATTTCTGGATGAATGGGAAATTCCTTTAATAGAAGCAGTGCTGGTTGCAGTCAACACTTAGAATATATTTTATCAGCCTACTGAAGTACAAGTGAGATGTTTAGTGCATATGTGAAAGAAAAGGGTTCACTATTGACATTTGTGACAACTCAACATTTTCCTCATCAATTTTGTCAGAAAAAATCAAAACATTTTCATAAAATGTTTCCATATATTTTCATATATTTTCAATGTCTTCACAAAATATTTTCATATATTGAAAAATTTTAGGTGGAGAAGGGATCAATTAAAAGTCTTTTTGTAAAAAATGAGATAACACTCCTTTAAGGTAAAACTAAATATGTTTGGTAACACTTTTGGGATTGATGCAATTTATATTTTGGACTTCTAATTATATTAAATTTAGGTGATGTTTTAAGACATTTAAGACCTCACTTTTTTATTCTTGTGAAGTGAAAAATCCTTTTCTTGGTTAGTGATGAGTATTAAAAAAAAATATGACCCTTTCTCTTGAAATGGAAATTAACTATTACAGTTTCTTCGTATTTTCTCGGCTCCTTGTACATAAACAGCCCAGTAATCAGGTATGCGGATCTCTTGCACTTGGTTTTACAAGGGAATTCATGTCTGTTTGCTCGAAGCCTTGTAAAGCTGTAGTAGTTTAGATACAGAGATTTTCATTGACACATGAGAAATTTCTGCAAATTATTTAATTAAGAGCTTCCATTTCCATTTCAGACAGATACGGTTGTGTGCCCATTTTTTTTTTAAACCCCTTGAATGTCATAATCAATGCATTTTTAAACTCAAACGTCCATCACATGGATGGAGGTTGACTTCCTGTTTTAAGGATTAGCTATATTTCTCAGCTGCAGTCTGGGACAGTGATCAAGTTTCATTGAGCTGCAGTGCTTGTTTTCCTCAAATAGCATTTCCAGTACATAGTTCTGACCTCAAGTCATGACACTTTGTCACCTTTTATTTATGACTCTTACAAGGAATGCAAAACCAAGGGCAAGTCAATTGCACAAGTCAGGCTCATAAGTAGAAATTCAATCAGGGTTTTCAAGGGTGGCAATATGACTGAACAGTGTGGTGTGATTACATAAACACCACTAGCAGGTGGTTGTTTCTCCTATTCCTACTTTGCAGACCAATTAGAAGCTTCTGTTTCAGCAAGTTGTGTTTCACAAGGATTTTCTGCAACACCAGTTTTCTAAAAAGGTTCTGGTGTGTGGAAGAGGTACATTTTAATAGCCAGTGAATGCTATTTTACTTGCCTGGATTTCATTTAATTTTACTTATTTTTGGGACTCTTCAGTAACTGCTGTTCCTTTGAAATTAAACATGAATTAAGAGGTAAATGTCTCTGTCCACTCTCAAGCTCAGTGATACATTCTCAATTCACATGACATCATGGTCTGTAATTTACCATTTTCTGGCAACATTAGGATTTGAACTGTGGCTTATATACAATGCAATAAACATATTCTCTTAAGAATCAATCCAGAGTGTTCTCACTTCATAAGTATTAGACACATGGGACAAATTAAGTAAAACCAACATCCATTACACAAACCTTTACACTATTGTTTTCATGTTTTATGGACATAAACGTTCACACAACTTGAAGGCAAGTTAACAAACATAAAATTTAGGTTTTATTTGCCTTTCCAATTCTTTGTCTTGCTTCACCTCACAAAACCAAGAGGTTTTTTAGAATATATTTAGGGCAAGTATTCCCTTTGCAGGATCATTCCTAATGCTTCCATGTTTGAATTCAGTTTATGGTGAAAAAGAATTTTGGTCTCAGAAAGAGCATTTAAATTATCAGATATAGCAAAGACTGTAAATTAAATTGTTTTAATACTGAGGCAGGAAAAAAACAGTTAAAAATAATTCTTAAAATCCCATAACTTTAAAGAGACTGTAGAGCTGAAGAGATGTTATTTCTAGAGAAAAGTAAATATTTAAAAGGTCTATTAAACATAACAACATGTCCTGCTGGTAGAGGTATTGACTTCAACAATGCTTGGGAAAACCTGTCTGGTGTGCTGTACATTGATTACACATCTGCTAATGCAGTGGATTGGCCCGTGGAAGGAGTTTGCCTGCATTTATCCTGTCATTTGCACCTGGAAACAGGGTCTTCCTGAGCTGATGGAGGTGAGCCTGTACTACCACAGACCGTTCTTTCCAGCACACAAGTGTTTTGGCTAATTAAATGACACAGGCTTAGGTAATAGTTAATTACTAAAAATGAAAAGGAGCCACTTCATGTCCTTTGTGACATATCAAATATATCTTTTCTAATACAGAGGGTTTAACACTACTGATTTGGTAATTGTAGGCCTGATCATTTAGGATTCTGTTTACCTCATCAGGCCATGCCACTAACGCTAACAGAGACATGGGGGGGTGAAACTGGTGTAAGAGAGAAGAGCTGGTACCATAAATTTAAAGAAAAAATATTCCTAGCTTAAGCGCCCAAAGACTACCATAAATTTCAGCTTCCTCCTTTTCTTTTAAGTAAACTTTTTCTCCTGCCTAAGTTTTATGGAGTAAAATATAGTGACTTGAGGGCATAAGGCTGGAATAACAGAAGATTATCTACAAGAAAACCAAAAATAATATGTTTTAATTGTCATTATTTTTAAACGGTTCAATGATTTTTAAAGCAGAGGTTGATGGTTTCTCCTCCAACTTTACTTTAGAAAGCAAACAACTCTGAGAGCTTTTTAAAACTCTGTCTGCAAGCTTTCCTTACTTAAAATCCTGTATATGCAACTTCCTAATGCAAATCTATGGTACATATGCTGGCACATTTTTTTCTTGGTATATATGCACCTATTTCTTCATTCACTTTGAGTAAAAACATTTCTGCACATGTATTTCATCCTTTATTCTTTAGGAAGACTTCCTGTCCAGTCTGAGTCTGTATACATACCTGCTACACATTCAGCCAAAAATATATAAGAAGAAGGAAAAGAAGGAGTTAAAGATTCTGCTGTGCAATGTTGTTCACCCTTCTTTTTGCTATTAACATAACAGCAAAAGCTATCAGGGTATTTTTTATGTCTGTGAGTGTAATCTGTATCTGATCTTTGCTCTTTCCTGAAAGGGTTTGGTTTAAATTACCCCAGCAGTGCAAAGTCTCACGTTCAGAGCCTTCTATTTTAGTTCTCCTTTCAAGGGAATTACTGCAGTTTTAACCTGCCTCTTGCTCTCTTTCCTAGTGTAAAGCTGTGTGATCACAGAGGAAGGGTGATGAAACACATCAGCTCTGTCTCTTAATCTTCTTAGAAACCCTAACAGATTTTGAAGATGAGATTTGGCAAATGTTAATTGTACATACGGAATTCATGCTGGGAAATTCTCCTTCAGGAAAAAAAAAAATAGAGAAGGGAAAAAAGCTGAGTGCACAGCCTGACTGTTATGTAAGATGTTTATTTCCATCAAGTCTAGCCCAGTGAAGGCTATGCAAAAAATAGGACAAAGCTGCCGAGCTGTGACATCATAACACCACCAGAAAGGTCAAAGAAATCATTGGCACACTGTGAAACACTACTTATAGTAATGGTATTTTTTTCTATATTTAATATCTTTTTTTTCCTCCCTTACATTTTGGAATAGAGCCTGATAGTGGTAAACAAGCCTGGTCGTTTTTAAAGCTTCCAAAGAAACATGTTTGGGATAGCACAGTGCAGCATAGTAACAAGGCTATGAAAATTACTCATTGTTTTGATGACAAAATTAAGGACAAGAAAAATAAAAAGAAAAAAATTTGGTAGAGGGTGAAAAGTTGCATTTGGCTAAATTGTGGTTTTGGAATTTTGTCTTAAAAGATATGAATACCTTCCATACAGCTGACCTGAATGAATCTACTGATTCCATATTAGAGCTAATCCAAGACCAATATAATGAATTAATGTGTGTCCTGAAACTTTTTTTTTTTCTGTTGAACACCCTCATAGAAACATTTCCCCAGCTCTTGCTGTGTTGTTGTCAGGCTCAGAATGGCACTGATGCACAGTTGCTGCTCTGTTCTGTCCTTGAAGAATTTAGTTTTGCCAGGCATCCCATTACATTCTCATGAATTGCTCTTCTCATGGGAGTTATATATACCCTAAAGTACATTTAATCACGATTCATTTTGGCTTTCATGCCTCTTCATATTTGGGGCTAGATTAAAAAAAAAACAAACAGGTAAAACAAAATCAGACAACTATATTTACAAAATGACATGGTATAATCACAATTGTCTAAGTATAAAAATAATAATTCTGACTAACTTCTTACATATTGGTTAATGCCTATTGTTTAAATCAATTTTCTTCTCTTGTATTATGTATATAATGAAAACAAATACTGGGGGTATTTTAAGTGATCATATATAAGTATCTCAGTTTGAGTACAGCGGAAGGTGCTGTTAATTCATGTTTTATTCCCTGCCCTGTGTGAAATAAGTTATTTCAAGAAAGGCAAGTATGTGGTACCAAGAGACCAGTGCCAGCTCCTAAGAAACACCAGTGACCTGACAGCAAAGGGAGGCCAGAAGAGGTGCATCAAGTTTTTGGGCTCCAAGCTATCTCTGCTGGGCAGCCAAAGCCTCTCACGTCACTAAAACACAGGATCTGCACTGTAGAGGTCTGAAGTCAAGTGAAATAAATCTCATCCCAAATATCCTTTTATACCTCTATCTGTTCTGGGACAAGGAGACAACATGGCTTCTCACATGGAAACTTCTTTCAGGCAGGTGTGTTTGTGTGTGCTTGTATAGTGCCTGGCACAATGGAGACTGCTTTGTCTTCATTCCTGTGGTACAACATCTACCTCCCAGGGATCTGGGAAAACATCCTTACCTCAGGATATTTTCTACTTGCAGAACTGTCCAGCCCTAATGCTCAGTGATATTTTAGTATCTTAACATTAACCTCCGTGATTAACACACATTTCTGACTAAAAAATAAAAAAAAATTAAAATTTTAAAAAGAACCAACCCCCTAAAGATCTTATTAACCTGAAGTTAATTTATTATGGTAAATTTTTATCTGAGTACTTCAAGTCTTTTGAGAAATGCAATGCACTCTTGCTTGCTTACTCTCTGATGGGCACTTAGGCACGAGATGATCCCACAGGTAACTTCAAGGTCAGGGCTACAGGTCTGTGCTGCCTTCAAAAACTAGAGGACCAGTCTGTGCTCTTGGGAGAACCTCAAGGCACATATTTGTGTTTGTAATTTTATACCCCCAGCACACAATCGTTGCAACTGAAGAATGGAACATGTAGATAACACTACAAAAATATTTATTTTATTCCTATGAAACTACCTGGCCCTGTAGGCCCTAATGACCTGTGCCCTTTCTTATTTGCAATGTGTAAGCTGATGTCCTGGGCTGATGCTGGACTCTGAAGGCAACAGAAGAAGTGTTTTCAGCCTCAAAGTGGTTCAGACAGCTCAACATTTTGCACTTCTTTATTACAAACTGAATATATGTCCTTTAACAAAGGCTAAAACTTTATATGTCAGATTCTTGATTCACTGTCATTTCCTTTAGCTCTGTCCCTCGGCTAACTTTCTGTGGGATTTATTTGATTAGGGTATAAATGAGACAAAATGGAATTATAGTAAGCATTTAAAAAAGCACAACTTTGTAATGATTTTTCTGTGATTTACAGCTGATCTGCAGAGGACAGAGGATTACTAATCAAAAGATGAGAATTTTATGCATAAAACCCAAACAATCCTGATGCAATCAAAATTGAACAGTTGTGTGCATTTTCTTGGTGATGATGGAATCACAAGTAACTTCATATTGGACTTTTCATAGGGATCCACCTGATAACTGTTTTATCCTTTCAGGTTCCCTCAACCATTATTTTGCTGATCAAGTGAAATAACTTCCCAGAGCAATATAAGCATACTTCAAATGCCTTATGTATTGAAAGGCCACAATTCTTTATGTTTGCTCTTTCAATTCTTGTGTGTTTTACAGTGAAAACTGGGCCTGATGAAAGTGTAAAGAGGTTTCTTTCTGTTATCTGGTGTTCCCTTTTCATCCTGCCAACCTCTGCAGATCATCCAGATTAATATCTCAAGTTACAGAGGGTTCAATCTTTGGAGGTTTCAGATGGCAGCTATAGATGAGATTTCCCAATATTGATTCCCTCTCCCCCTATTTCTTTATTTTTTTTCACATCTGCATCATATCTTTTTGAGTAATGAGCCAGCACAGTTTTCTTGATCTGCCAGATTGCATTAGAGTCATATAACACTGGACTTCAGGTTATCAATTAGCAGCAGATTTTCTCCACTGCTATCCAGATATTTCTTCTGCCAGAGACATCTTCATTCACAAATACCCAGTGGGGAGACAGACCCTGCTGCACTGTGGGGAATGCTGTGCTCCCATTGTTTGAATGGATGTTAGTAAAAGGAAGAAAATTATCTCTAATATCCTGCAGAACCAGGTTGAGTCAGACAGACATTGTTGAGTCACTTTTGACTGAGAACATACCTGTTCAGAAAGATAAAGATGGCCCTGTGGTCTGTTTCAGCTCAGCCTAGAGGTCAGACTGGAGAATCCAACTAAAACCCAACCTCAGTCTTTCTATGGTTCAGTGTACTTCTAGCTTAGGTTCTCTGCCTCCACCCTTCATCCAAAATCTTCCTGTTTTTACAGTAGTACTGAACCTGGAGATATTTGCAGGTGTTCTCAGTCACTGATCTTGCTATGAGCATTTGAATGATTAAAACTAAACATATTCATGGAACAGGGCTGTATATATATGTGGATATTGGTACAGTCTTTTCCCTATCCTACCTTTCCCACCTCTGCAAAAGTTTCAAGGGTTTTAAAATTTTGGTTTTGCCAACTTCCATTTCAATTGCTATGTTTGCATACTGCTGCATACCTTATCTTTCTAACTGATTCCTGTTTTGCAGTCGCCACAGATACAGAAATAAAATTATTTGTGATCTTCTTCTATGCTCATCAAGAAAACATCTTAAAAATGACTGGAAAAAAGACATTCTTTTTGGTGCCAGAGCAGTGGCTTGCAATTTTTGAAAAGGAAACATAACCATTTGAGCAGTATCTGTCAATGTTCAGAGATTGCCTCAAGGATGAGTCACTAGGGCTGGAAAATGCCACCTTAAAATGCCAGAAGGCTGTTGTTTTCCTTTCTGTTTGTCATTATAGAGAACGAAATATTACCTTGATGTAATTTTCATATACTAGCATTGCCCTCCTCTACACTACACCCTATGCAAATTATATTTACTACTGTTATTCAAATGATCAAAGGTGTATCGTTGATGTTAAATGTTATGGAAAATTTTTATCAGAGATGGTAAAAACCTATACAGCCTCTGACAAAATCTGCAGAGCCTTGCAGGACCAAGTTAAATATACTTAGCTTCATAAATTCAGTACAAAGGATATTTTCAGCTATATGAAGGCCAACACATGCAATTTTATGAATACTAACAGTATAGAGGCTCTACATTTCATAAAAGTATATCTATATATGTGTGCCTAATTTTACCCTTGGTGCATACTCATCTTTTATTCAAACAAATGGGAAGGCAGAGCAACTGGAACTCCTTATAAGCTTTAGTACAGGCCAGATAAGAGGGCAGTGGGCTGGCTGAGCCAGATTTAACAGGTTAAGGTCTAGCTGGAAGCCAGTCACCAGTGATGCACCCTGGGGGTTGATACTGGGGCAGGACTGGTGAAGCTCCTCATTAGTGATCTGGATGGTGACACTGAAGGTAGCACCAGGATGTTGTTGATGACATAAAACTGGGAGTAGCAGTCTCAACACCAGATGGGCACGTTACCATCCAGAAAGACCCCAACAGGTACACAAAATGGTCTGACAAGGACATTATGTATTTCAACAAAGGCAAACACCAAGTCCTGCACCTCAGCAGGGATAACCCCATGCACCAGTACAGGCTGGATGCAATCTGGCTGGAAAACAGCTTTGCAGACAAGGATCTTGGGGTCCATTTCTACTGTGTGAGTGATCAAACACTGAACCAGGCTGCCCAGTGGAGTGTCCATCTTTGGAGATACTCAAAACCCAACTGGACAGAGCTGAGAGTTATCTGCTGAAGCTGATCTCTCCTTTGAACAGGGACTTTGCGGTAGATGATCTCCAGAAGTCCATTCCAACCTTAACCATTCTGTGTCTCTTTGTTACAAGGGGTACTGGTTGGCATTGTCATGAACTCAGCCAAACCTATCCTGGGCTGCATCCAAACAAGTGTGGCCAGCAAGCTGAGGGAGGGCATTCTGCCATGAGATCCCACCCTGAGTGCTGTGCTCAGCTCTGGGACTCCCAGCACGGGAAGGACATGGGGCAGTTGGAGGGACTTTATAGAAGGATGTGTAGAGATAGGACAAGAGGGTATGGTTTTAAAGTGAAAGAGGGTAGGGTTGGATTTAATATTAGGAGTAAATTCTTTACTGGGAGAGTGGTGAGGCACTGCAACTGGAGTTGTCCAGAGAATCTGTGGCTTCCCATCCCTGGTAATGTTCAAGTCCAGCATGAATGGAACTTTGAGCAACCTGACTGGTGGAAGTCCTCATCCTTGCAGGGGTGTTGGACAAGATGACCTTTAACGGTGTCTTTGAACTGAAACTTTTCTAAGATTTTATGATTCTACGAATTATTTTGAAATAATATAAAGGCTAAAAAGACAAAATAATAGTGGGATTTAGGAGCTAAAGTAGCTCCAGGGGTCCTGTAGACAAAACCCCTGGAAAATACATTACTGTGATGGAAAATGCTAGGCTTCTGAAAGGTTTTTACACGAGGTCGTGCAATTTAATGGAAAATTATATCACTTCCACAGATAAGATGGTGGGATACTTCAGAAAATCTAGGCAAAGATTTTAATGTTCTATTAAAGGTGAAAGATTTCTAGCATAATTTTTGTAAAGCTGTACTCCCTCTTAATAGCAGATGCTTGCTTCCTCACACCATTCAGATCCCCAACAGTAGTGTTAACATTCATTTCTTTGTTGTTATTGCTATTTTTGGCTTTCTTCTACTTTTACTGGTTTAAAAAAATGAAACTCACAATAACAAGAAACTCAGTTCAGAGTTATATCTAGTCACTAGAGCATGCATTGTATCTGTCATGGTCTTTTAGGCTTCAGAGAACTAGCAAATGCTTTTAGCCTTTGTAACTCCTTATGGAGAGTGCATACATTACTGTCTGGTTTTATACACACTTCATGGGAGCACAGCTCTTTTTTTTACTCTCTGGTATTCTCTCTGAGGCATAACTGCTAAAAACACTATTTAACTTCAAGTCAAGTGCAGGATGGCTATGAAAGATCAGAGATAAAAGAGCTAGGGTTTTTTTTAAATGTGATTTGTTTAAGGATGTTCTTTCAAAAATAAAGTAAAACAAATTGAAATAGAATAGAATAGAATAGAATAAAATAATTAAAAAAAAGATAAAATCCACCCATCTTTTTCTACAAGATCACCTGAAAGTGTGCTTAGCCTGTCTGATAGATATTTGACACTCAGATAGATATGTGATTATCTCGTTGGTGGAATTACACAGGAAGTGCATCATCCTGTTGTGTAAAACTCTTCTGACATGCTTTCCCAGACACAAACCACAGAACCTGTCTACCTGCCAAGCAATTGCTGTAAGTGAACTTCAGGCTTCAACATGCTTGGTACTGGACAGTATTTGAGTGCTGTACATGCTGTGGTTTAGCCAGTCTGTGCCTTCCCTTTTTGAGGAATTGTGACATTAATTGCATCTTCCATTAAATCTAAGACAGTTCTTAATCTCTGTAAGAGCAATATGTGAAAAAGCTATTGTGTGTGTTTTCATGGTTGATAATTTTCTTCTTCTACAATTTCAAAACTCACATGAATCCAGTGATTTTCTCCATTACTTATTTTTACAGTAATCCAGGTACACCAGTGACCATACAATGCACAGCAACTGGAGAAAAAAGATTCAGAGTATGTAATGGCTTCTCATTCTTCATTTTGATGTTTCTCTAACAACTGTCAGGTAAGTATAAGAATCTGGCATCCACCTCTTTCTTCCTTTGTTCTATGCAGATCTCTAAAAATCCAAGAGTTATGGTAAAACAGAGAGGCTACATGAAACTTCAGCAGGTGCTATGGCATTTTCTGCTGCAAAACTGCATTTCTTCAGGATGGCTTCAGCTACATTATAGCAGGATGCTACTTATGTACGTTTATTTCTCCTCTAAAAGTTTGCAAAGGGCAAACTAGGTAATGTGATTAAGTGGCTGAACACAGTAAAGGTTCCAAAAACTAGGTCATTATTGAGATTAATGACTGGATTAAAAGGATTTAGGAGAGTGGTAGGATTTTGATTTGCATATTACTCCAAAGACCTTTGACTTATGTAAAGCCTCCTCTTAAAGACAATCAAGCCAAAGTATTACATCAAGCAATTTAGTTGTTGCAAATTACTCTTGCCTATTTTTTGACCTTGTGTGTTATTACCCATATTTCTACACTGGAATTGTTTTTCATAATTCAGCACTTGTATTGCTCCTCTGGATGTGGCAAATTTAGGGGGAGCACTAATGTGAAAGAGATAAGTTGTAAAATAATTAAATCTTATTAAGTATAAGCTCTAGGATTCTTGAAGGATTTTACCTGGGAGCATTTTAGCCAGTTGCTAAAAAAGGAGACCTTGTTTAACAGCAGAAACCAGCAATTCAATAAAAATCAAGTCTTCCTCAAAAGCCTCACAAATTTATTTAGATTAATCTTGGTGCCACTCTACAAGAGTATACACAGATGTTTTGGTGTATGAGAAATGTATCTAAGAGCTAAAGCCTGTAACTGCTTTGGGAAATCGAGCTTGAGGGTCTGCATATCTGAAGTCACTTATTTAGCATCAGCTAAAGGAAAAAAATAGTTTTAGGTGTTACTTGGTATAGAAGTCCCTCCATTCGCAGCACGCGTTTTTGTTTCACCCTATGTGAGAAGGTTGCTTACGGCATTTGTATGAAAGAAGGAGGGTGGGCTGCTTTTCTGTGGGCCATTTAGCACAGACAAATGTGATTGTGGGAAAGAGGACAGATGACATTCTGAGGATGAAGGATTCTGTAAGACACAACATTTTTGACAATAAGCAACATAGGAGAAAAGGCCCAAAGACAGAACAGGGTTAGAAAAAGTAAATAATCTTAGGATTTTCAGCAGAAGGTCAGTACATGACAGAAAATACTCGCAGATCATATTTTCATAAATCATAGTCTTTATATATTATACAGTCATTTGTGTCTGAAGAGCACTGTATTTATTTTTATGAACCTCTAACTTGACAAATGTTCTTACTATTTTACTGCTTTGCTTTTAAACAGTATTGCTTAAAAACGCCTGTCTCCACTGGCCCATCCAGGGTTGGAATGATGTCATTTCAGAAATTGCTTTAATCACCCTCAACCTCAAAAGTACAAATTCTACTCAAAAGTGCTAGTAACACTGATGTGTCTGAAAAACAGATGAATATGTGGTATATGATATCATTAGTTGATCTAAGGGATTCATGTAAATATGTTACTCATAACATGTTAGTTTTTTCTGGGTAAGTCAATTTTAATTATGCAGTGAGTGAATAAATGCAGAATTATGGCCAAGGAATGATCCAATATTTGTAGTTTAAATTTATTGTTCAGGAGTTTTAGTGTCAAGATAGCACTTGTCCAATGTTGTATGAGTCTATCAGTAACCTTTATATTTTAAAAATCCCTAATTAAAACATACACTTACTACATTTAAAAAATACCAGAGCTGCTCTCAGAAGACAGATTCAGCTCTAAAAACCTGTAGCTTTCACTGTTTTTTTCTGTCAGGACTTTTGAGGCAGAGTTGTGATGAGGAACACAGCTTTTCCACCTCCTGGCTTCATCAGCTTAATTTTGCTTGCAGTCAAGCTGGGTTTCTATTTCTACAGCTTTCAGATTTCATCAAATGTTTTCTCCTCTCTAAAAAAAAATTATTCTTCTTCATTTCCTTAAGCACTTTCCCACTGTAAGTACAGAAAATAACATTGTAAATGTGCATTATGAAAAGGTGTCACCATATTTTAAAATCTGGACTCTGAGGTCCCAAGGCTGGAAGAAGATAGAGGAATAAAAACAGATAGAACAAAAGCTGATATGGTAAATTGACCTGACTAATGCCTGTGGTTCTCACCAGGTGCTAGATTTTGATCCCAGGCTTTTTTTTTCTCTGTTCTATTTAATTAATGACCTTTGACTTTAAAACGCGAGGATCACAGTCTGCCTCAGTTGAAGACCAGAACTCAATATCCAAGGTGCAAATTTAGCTTCTCTGTATTGTTTCCTTATCCTCTTCTGGACTCTGGGCTGCAATGTCTTCAGAAGGAGTTGCAGAGAGCTGGCCTATCCAAAAGTTCATATAGCCTGATGGCAAAGGCCACAGCTTCAGAAGTGAGAACTGTGCCTTTGAACTTTTCTAGACTGAGGAGATGTCCTGAGGATTCAGGAATCCTACATATCCTAGGAAAAGTGCCCTTGCCACTAAGCTGTAGCATTAGAAGTAATTTGTAGTGATAAGCTGTTGCAACTACCTTTCATGGAGAGTCACATCTTGTTGATTTACTTTGGACATGTGGTGAGGATAGTTAGCAGATCTCTTCCTCGAGGGGATTCCCATTGAGAAGTGTCATGTTGCTGGACTCCTTTCAAGTTTGAATGGAAGATAGATGCTGAAAGGTCCAACTGCAATGTTCATGGTCCCACAGAAAATGAAGTTTTAGCTACCAGGAAACCTTAGAAGCACAAAAGTACAAAATAGCTGAGTAAGTGGTCAGGAGTTGTAATATTCAGAGCAGATTTTGGTGTTGAAGAGCCTCAAGGAAGTCTTTCACAAGGACCCCAGGTTTGGAAGGCAGAGCACGTTGGAGCAGAGGTGCTGTGCCAGAGGAACGCGGGTGCCACAGGCTGTCCGCAGCTCTGCACAGAGGGGTGAGGGGCTCCTGCAGCCAAGCCCGCAGCGGACCTGGGGCAGCCGCGTGGGAGCCCCTGCGCACACAGCCCCGGCTGCCCCCGCGCCCCGAGGGGCAAACAAGCACAGATCGGTGCCTTGTACTCGTTCATCACCGCTGACAAGAACATCTTTACTATTATCTATTCTTGGCTTCAGTAGATGTTTCTTGCTCTGGCAGAGGTTCCTGTTTAATGAAGGATTAAATTATGCTCTCTACAAAATGAAAAAGTGACTAAGTGATACTTCTACTTTTGAGGATCAAAGCAAACATTTCAAGGCACAAATTCAGGATTGTTTTATGATCGTGTTTTAATTAATAATTCTTATTTGCAAAATCTATAAGGAAGCAGTCCTGAAAGAATAATTAGTAAACATCAGTTATAACAATGCTACAGAACAACTTCATAACTCCGGATTAAGGAAAACTTCCTTTAAAATAATCACAGATAAAACACAATTTTTCACCATCATACTTGTAGACAGTATGTTTTGGAAGGAGATTCCTGGTTTCTGTCCAGCTGTTTCAGATCTCTGAGTCAGGGAAGAGTGGCCTCAGCAGAGTCAGTGGAGAAAATAAGTTCCAGAAAGAATCTCCATGCTGCTAGATGACTAGTGAAGTCAAAGGTTTCAGCCAAGGATGGCTTAAGCAGCTTGGCTAATACAGCTGATAAACATGTTGATAAACTCAGAAAGCTTGCCACCAAAAAAAAAAAAATCAAGGTAATGCTTGAAGACTCATGTTCTTCACCCAAATGTATTTAAAATCTGTCAGATATTGGACACAGACAAGAAAAGGTTTTTGCATTTGTTTGCTTGGGTTTTTTTTTAATGAAAACAATTTTTCTCACAAGAAGCAGCCACTCTAAGTAACAATGCAAAATCTCTAGTCTCACTCTTACACAAAAATTATTATAGATTTAAACAAAATCAGGTATGCACACAATAAACTTCAGCAGGGCAACATAAGAAGAGCTCTAGCCCACAGGGACTGTGCAATACATTGAAAGTTTAAGATTTGGACTTCTCAGTAGCTCTAGCAGGTCTTAAGCAGGCCCAATATCTTGATGCCTTATACAGTAATCTAGATATAAAGGGATAGCTTTTCCAAGATTCTCAAGATAACTCAAGAAGATGTCAACAGAAAATTTCTGGTAGAAACCAGACATGTTTTTATCATTTAAAGAGGTTTATTGGTTTGGAATGGTGGAGTTTTTTGTGTGTCTGCTTATGTGTTTTGTTGGGGGTTTTGTTTGTTTATTTGTTTGGGTTTTTTGCTTTGTTGTTGGTTTGTTGTTTTGGTTTTTTTTAAATCCCAGAGGTATGTACAGGAATATCTGGAAGTGTTAAATTGTGACCAAGAATTTCTTCCCCAAACAGTTTCTACTCTTCAGACACAATTCACCTACCTTTACCTATATAGTAGCTGGGCTTCTACACCAAATTTGATAACTGCATTTCCTGTAACAGCCCACTTCCAGAGAGCAATTAATTCCAATCTGGCTAAGACACCTTTTTTATGATAAACTGTTATCACCCTCAGAAAGTTTTTGTTAATTTTCATTGACTCTCACTTAGACTAGGTTTTTAACTTCTAGATGGCTAAAGTTAAGTGAATCTCATATGAAAAGACAGTTTAAATGATGAATGAGATATACAGGAATGTGAGAAAAAGCCAGAACAAGAAAGGAGTTTTTAAAATGATGACATCCTTTCCATTGAATATTACAATAGCTATCAGGACTGGACTGAGGTGCTCCCAAGCTCTGCCCCCTGCCCTTCACAAACACCACATCACTGTTCCTCATGCCCTTCAGATTGTCCAGCTTTGAGTAAAACCAAGGGCAAGGCACAAGGCTTGTCTCTACCCCTCTTTGACAAATCATCCAAAGGGTCTGCCAGCTGCAGTCACAGCCACTCCTTATTTCTGTTTGCAAGTATTATTTTAAAGCCATTCTTGCTAAATCCAGGGTACAATAAACAACTAATGGGCTTGTGGATTGAAGAGTGATAGACACTTACATCTTAGATCCTTCAAATTTCCATATTTAGGAAAAGCAGCTGCACTAACATGCAGACATGTTTCTCCTTGAACTTGAAATTATGCAATTCACACCAAAGTGTCTTGAAAATACAGCACCATTGTCCAAGGTATTATTAAAAAGCTGAGTGACTTTGTAGGACCTATTTTTTTTTTTTTTTACTTGTCCTGGCTGAACATTCTTCATCTGATTTCTAGCAGCCAACACTAAAGTGCTGTTAATTCACACACACACCATTCACCCATCTAAAACACGCAGGACTAAAATGAGCTCTCAAGTCACAGCCACAAGGGGACTTGGTGAGACAGTATTAATATTAGAAAGAAATTTTTTTCCCCACTAATTCTCAGGATTAGAACTCCAGAATAATTTTAAATCTTTAGAAGCAAACAGATCATGAGACCTAGAGAACAAGCAGGAAACAAAGCTGAGTACAAGTCATAGAGAGTTACAAAATGCAGTACATTATGAAAAAAAATGGCTGAAATAACAGAAGTTCTGACAGAATTTCACACTCAGAATTTCACACACTTCAGAATTTCAGAGGAGGTGATGGAAGGCTATGCAGAGACATGACGAGGGATTTAGTGTTGTTTTCAATAGGACCACATAAGGCCACTGAACTACAGTTTTTTCAGTAGAGGTAGTCTTCAACTACCCTTAACAAGTATTTATGTTCCCATATCAGAGAATAATAAGCTAAGACGGATCTTTTATTTTTATCTTAAAATCCTTTCATTATTGAATTCTTTACATCAAACATCTTTCCATTTGGTAGTTCAAGTAGCGTAATTTGCAAAATATAGCTTATTCTGAAGATTGCTAGTGTATGCTTCAGTCTGATAAAAATTACTTCCCAGCTGCTTCCTATTCACAGACAGTATGTGTGGCCTTCCCTCAAGAGGATGGAAAATGTAATACTATATCCCACTACCACATGATTTATACCCGCTTTATATGTTTATGCTAGGTTTTTGCCTCTGGTTGCCAAAAAAGCATGTTTTTTTGAGACACTGCTTCTTGTATATAACTATTGGTTTTGTTCCTGTCTTTTATTTGGCTATTTAGGAAAGCATTCATGGGGCTTTATGTGGCAGATAAAACTGGGAAGCTTCTTTGCAAGTTTATGTTGGAAGTTCTTTGATACTATCATTACTCTAAAGGAAACTGTGCCCCAGTAGGCTCATCTAGTGTGTGAAATCTAGTGTTATCTACAAACTGGTCATCTCACGCTGCCCTTTAACTGGTGGCTCCACTGTCAGCAGTAATAAAAGTAGGTGACAGACCTTGGGAGGTAAGTCAGCCATTGATTCGCTCCGGATACCTGACTGTGTTGGCTGATGTGCGACGTCTCAGTGCCACAGAAATAAAGTGCAAATTGTTTTTTAAAAATGCCTGCCAGGAGTGGAGCAGATGCTTTTTTGCAGAATGTCACACCCAGTGAGCTGTGACACACAGCAAAACTTTAGTCCTCCTAACAAATAGAGGGATTATGTTTATGTTTTACAGAAAGATTCAATATCAGCCCAGCATCGTGTTGATTTAATTATTTTTAAATAACTCTTCTTGTCCTCAGTACTCTTTTGGAAACATAGACAAATTAACGTTTTACCTGCCGCCATCTCAGTGATCAAAGAAATAACTTTTCAAAAGATGGTGAACTATACCATGCATTAAACACGTGCCATCCCAATTAGTGTTTATTTTCACACCCTGATGTATAGGGCACTGCAGCAGTGTTCTGTTATGCTCATAAAACATTTAGCTGAAGGAGAGACCCCAAGGTCACCTGCCACCCCCAAACAGAACAAGCATATTCATCTCTTGCTGATGGCAGAGGAATGATGGGCACTGTCCCTCAACATTCCCTGCTCTCTGGGCTGCTCTGGATCTAAATCCACCCCAACAACGTCTGGTCATTTAGCTGTCAGATGCAAGTCATGGGAATACAAAGACAGAGAAGGCTCTTGGACCACAAACCACTGGGGATTGGCAGAGCACTCCACAGCAGAAATCAAGTCTTCTCTTGGCTTGTTCTGCAGGCAGCTGCTCTGGGCTCCATCACTGTCAGGCTACTATACTGCCTTGGCTTTTGGTTTTATTCAGTAGGACATACCCATTTATAAAGAGGAAGAGGTCCTCCAGTACGTTGGAAACAGAGTATTTTTCATTGTCCAGCCTGGAGAAGCTTTTTATTTGTATAACAACATCTTGCTCAACTACTTTTGCCACTTAAAATATCTTGATGGCAACAGAAGACCAGTTCTCAGCCGTACATGTCTGTGTCATAATTTTGAATAATCTCTACTTTCCAAGTGTTTTCTATTCTACAATCCAGATTCCCTGACACAGACTCCAAACATTTAAGACTGTCAAAGAAGGAATTAAATGGAAATATCTCAAAATAGAAAAATAAAGGAACAAATACTACTATTTTTTGCAATGGAGTGAGCTACTTCCTTTGCTTATCTTCTTCTGAGTTTCGTCTGCTCCATACATCTGCTTGAACTGTTTGCTTCTTGGGCAGGCCATGTGTTTTGCTATGTTCATCTATGTGCACAAAGCCAAACTCAACAGCATTAAAAAATGGGCATTAAATTCTAAGTTCAGTGTGGAAGGGTCCCATTCAAACTGGGTATTTAAAGACCCACATAAATACACAGAAACCCCAGTACTACCTGGAACTTCTAGTGATAACACAAGTGAAGAAGACAAAATGTTGGGAAAAAGAAGAAGACAGAAATGGCAATGACTCTCAGCAAACACAAGAACCAAGACCATGTTGTCTAATGAAAAAAAGTGTGTAGGAAAATTACAGCATCAATAAATGTGGCTCAGGTTCAATCATGGTCCAGAAAAAGAGGTCAGGAGCAGGGCAGGAATAAAAGATGCAAATAACTGTCTTTCAGAGAAAATAAGGAGAGGACACGATGAAAGATGCAGACTATGCAACCGGAGCAATTCCAGCATGCCCAGTGGGTTAGGAGGAAAAGTGGTCACAGTGCCACTCACTACTGCCCAGGGAAATTGCTTTGGCATTGGGTTGCCTATTATCTGCTTAATTTTGTTTTGTTTGAAAATGACAAAAGCTTTACAAGATTCTCTGTTACACTCAATGCTGAAAAGAAGCTACTAAGAGGGAAAACTTGTACTAGAGATACAAAACAAAAACGAGAAACTGAGAAGCTTTCCAAAACAGACAAGATGTGAAAACACAGGCAAACGTACTCCTAAAACATAATTGTGAAGCACTCCCAAGAAAGAGGTCGTCCGTGATTTAAGTGTCCAGCTGCCATGTCCCCAAGGAGCACCACAGGCAGTCCCATAACTGCTTTTCTCATAATAGAATCCAGCTGTGAATGAGAAGGGTTTTTTTTCCCTGCTTTTCCAACACTCTTAGAAGGAATGAGATAAATTCATTTTGCAGCTTAATAAAATTAAAGAAAAAAACCCAAACCCTATACAGCTAAGTATTTCCTTTAGTAGTTAACAGAATTAAAACTTAATTATGTAAATGAAGAAACTACAAATTACTTTCAAACATAAGACAAGATCAAGGTTGCCAAAATTCATAACCTAAATTATATTTATTTAACATCTAGCATATTGCTAATGAAAAACAGCTCCAGTCAATGTCCAAATTACAGGGAGAATAAAACTAGATCTTACTAAATAAGAATAGTACCTTTGCCTGAAACTTAGTCTGAACCCACACTGAACATCATCTGAGGTTGAGATAATTCTGCTAATGTTTTAATTGCCACATGCCTCTTTACAGTTCCTGGAATTGGAGGTTGGAGTGCCAAAAATGTCCTGAAACTCATATCGTTGCAGTTATGAGAATGTTTTCAACCAAAACTTTTGAAACTGCAGCTGACTTCTGACCCAAATGAAACAATTACTAGCACAAGCAGGGCAGAGACAGTCCCATACGTGGACTGGAATTCAGAGTATAAAGCAGCACAAAAGTGCATTCTTTCTCACCTGTCTTTTTTTAATGCTGGCTGTATTTTATGCTGAAAATAGGAAGGGTGAAGAAACAAAGGAGCTTGACTGCTTGATTTCTGTTTTTCCTGCCTCTCCCCGTCCATATGTGAGAATACCTTGTCCTTTATCAAAATTATTCCACACAATTCACTCTTGCCACAACCATTTCTGAGGCTGTCCTGTCTTTCAGCCTCTGCAGTTCTACTGGGACTGTGGCTACTGCAGAGTCTCACAGTTCCTTTCTGCACGGCAGAGCACAGAACCCACTGTGCTCCCTCAATCCAGAGCAACAGAAACACGGTACCTCAAGGGTACTTAACCCAAGACCAAAGCAATGAAATAAGTGTGCCCTTGAGTCACAAAATGGCTTTGGTTTTGGGCTGGCAATTTTATATTACGAAAAATATGTGCTGAAATAATGCCTGTGAGGTAACTGGCAGCCCGGGTGTGAGATGGGGTACTGTGCGTTTCAGCAGAGAAGTGTTTGGCTGGGAGTTGAAACTAGGGCTTATTGTGTGCCCCTGAGTAAACAAAGCTATAATGGGTTATTGAGACTGCTGACTTCAAACAAACAATGCTCTCTCTGTAAGCATGACATTTTACAACCACGAAGCCTGAGGCATGTATGCTTCTTATCATATGTCTTTCTATCAGCTCATTTTATGTAGTACTCTTGAAAGAACACCACAGAAACATGCAGCATGTGAGGGGAACACAGCTGAGCTATGTGGATTGGACTGCCACCAAATATTGGCATATGCCATGATGATGGCCAAGGAACAAGAAATCCAGGACAACACTTTTGAAGTGGCAGCAACTACAAATTAGCAATATAATCTTTTCCTCTCAGGGAAATTTTCAAACTGGAATGTAATGATCTGGAGATGGTGCAGACATACAAAAATCCTTACAACTATGCTCACATATTGGACCAAGTTTACACAATGAACTCTTTTTCAATCCAACTTTGACAATTCTTACCATAAACAACACCAACAAGCTTCTTTGCCAACATTCTCTTGGATAAAGGAAAGCTTTATGGATTATATGTAAATGACTCCCATGTGCTGGGTGTCTTTTCTGTATGCTGTCACCTTTACTGTTTTCACAAGCAGTTTACCAGTTTCTTATAGGATCAAGATGTAGTGAAAAGTGTATTTAGCTTTTCCCCTGGTTAATATTTAGGTTTAAAAGATGGCCAATTTGAAAAATTTATATAAATCTTAATCTAAAAGCTAAAAACATAAATTGGTTGAGATTTTCATGACTTTAAACATTTCAAAGCATATTCCTAGAAGGAAACTGAGACTCCTTGTCCCATTTCTCATTCCTGCCACAGCCTGAACAAGCAAACATGCTGCTGTTTTCCATTCATGTTAAGTTAAAGATGCTGGAATGGGGATGGATTAATCTTGTGCCATGGTCAGTTCTCATTTCTGTCTGTGGATAATGAGTTATAGCAACAGCACAACAGTAGTGACTCTCATTATAGACTCATTCTGGGGACAGAGGGAGTAGTAAGAACAGAAAAGCACATTAAAAAATAGAATCCATTTTATGAAATTCTTTTAGCTGTGAGGAAACTAGAAATAAAATTAATCCTTTTGGGGGTCAAAATTTTCCTGGAAATTAGAGGAAACCTTTTGCCAATCAATGTTATATCACTGACAGCAGTGTCATGACAAATGCATATGTGACAGGGTTTCATCTGCAAACAAATAAGTTCATGAAAAATCATTCCAGAAATCAGTGCAAAACTTTTTCCTTGATCCCAGTGTGTGCAGTAACCCTCCGACTAACAAAATTGAATGCTGAAGCAGACAGAGTTAAAAGCAAAATCTTTGACTTGGCAGTGTGAAATTTGTCCCAAGCAAAATATTGCATCTTGATTTTCCAAACATGAATTAAAAGTGGTACTGGAGAAATCCTTATAACCAATGGTCAAAATCTTAAATTATGACATATCCTCTCCTGGCCATATCTCAGCTCCACCTGAGATACTGAGCTGAAATAAGTGACTACAGAGAGGACTTAATGTTGGTGACAATCAGTGTCCCAAATACCCTTTCTTGTTTCTGAAGCAGGAACTCAAGTTGTGCTTTTAGCTCATCTGGCTCTGTAAAGCAACAGAGCAAAACTCCAGTTTTTGAGGCTGGGCTCCTCTCAGGATAACCTCTTTTCTCCCCACCAGAAAAAAATCAGCCTTGCAAAATAATGCAGAAAAGCATTTTTGCCATGCCCTTGGTACTTAATTACCTCCCATTTCCAGACATGAATACAGAAACCTTTTGTGTCTACTCATTTTTCAATATATTCCAATATATAGTCATGGACTGAGCAATAGCATACCAGAAAGAACAGCTACACACAATGGTACCTTATGTTAAGATGCATCCCAATATTGAATATATTTCATGTAGGAAAGCAAATCTATTTTTCATATTTTGTTAAATAAAAAAGGAGACAAACACTACGTTAAGCTGTCCCAATTCAATTGAAGCTGTGATTGTAATAGAAGTGCAGAAAAGGTTGGAATATCTTTATTTCTTTAGTTTTTGACTGTCTCTCATATAATTTTCAGCTATAATAGCAGCAGTCTTGAAAGACATAAAATAATTCTCATCAATGTTTTATTTTAATTTATGGCATTATGAGTTAGAGGATGCATTTAAAGTAAGATATGACAGTTGTTACCAAGTTTTTACTTGCCATTTCTTTTTAGGTTGTTTTTCAATATTTTACACAGAGCTCTCCTGTGGGGAAGAGATTATATTATCTGGTGAGAGTGTTAATATACTGGAATAACTATGGAAAGTCAGATAATGAGGAAATACAATTAATGCCCTGAAATATCTAAAATGAAGGTAGGTAGGAAAGGATTTCATTCAGCTAATTTATGACAACAATATATATAATAAGTTAATCTCAGGATAAGGAAATAAACTAGTTTCCCAGGTAACCTGGATCTATTCCTGGCTCTGCCACTGGTCAGAATTCTGACATAAGGTGAACCATTTCACATTTAAATCGACATTTAAAATATATTGTTGCTGGCCAGCAGTCAGACCGCAATCTAAACCAGATCAGTACTGTAGTTGCTATCATACAGGGGTGGTGAGACAGAACATGCAGAACACAGATCAAGCTCCAACTAACTTTATTTGAAGTCACACATCTTTTATAATCCCTGTGTACAGGTATTGTACTATTGGTTAGAAAGATGAACACACTATACAGCTATTGGTTAACTAATAATAGTTTTATCACATTAGCTGCAAGACCATGTTTTCATAGTTTTAGAAACCGTTTTATAAACACTGCTAGCAAAACTGTGAGAAAACTTTCTCTCTTACACTAAACATGCCTGAGTTCTTTACTCAGGCTTTTTCCAGCGTCCACACAGTACCACAATCAAACTCAGAATCTAATGTATGTTAGACACCTGCTTTTCTTCCAAACCCCCTTTGTCTCAAGTGCTCAGAATATTTTAGACACAAATTCTCATTTCTATGTGATTTAAAAATAGCCAATACAGCATGATCTCAGTATGATGCAAATATTCACAATACTGTACCACTGACATATGGATAGGATAAACTTTTGGACAAATATATCTGGTACTTTTTCAACCATTGTTTTCTCTTGTGTCTTCTTTCTACTGTTTGCATTCCTGGCTTGGTGCAGCTACTGGTGCTTCATTCATCACTCTTTGCATCCAAAGAACTCTGCACTCTTGCTTTTTGTAACTCCAGGAGAAATATAGAGGAAGGAAAAATCATCCATATTCCTGATATGATTTCTTCTTTACCATCTCACATTCTGCCCTGCTTACAACTCGGCCTTAGGTATACTATTTACACAGCAATTTCACATTGCTCTAAAAATATTTTATTGAAAAGCAGTATGCTAGAGATTACTATTATTATATATTATATAT